>JARHVA010010624.1:47500-147237 GCA_037957365.1 Torreya grandis
AAGAGAATGAAATCAAAAATGATGAAGAGGTAAATCTAGAATAATAATTAATTTGTGCCTTGGGTGAAGTTTAGTTGATAAAGAAAAAGAATTTGAAATAAAAGGTTTAAATTCAAAAATATGAATAGGAAAATACTAATATGAAAATAAAGATAACTCAAATGGATGAAGAGTTAGATAAGATTCAAAAATTCTTAAAGACACAAGTAGAGGAGATGAAAAGAATCAAGAATGAGATAAGAGCCAAATTGCAAATAAAAGAGGATGAATGCATTGCCTTGAAATCAGAATTGGAGATAACAACCAATTAGTTAAAAAAGATTACCAAAGTATTGAGTAACATTATAAAAACCCAAAGATCATCATCATTAAGTTTCATATTAGCTATGATGAGAACCAAAAGAACACCCAAAAAGGGTAGAATTTAATACCTATGGAATTAATAAAAGGGGTAGGTGTAGAGAATTCTAGGACCAATGTTGATTCACTCAAACATATAATCAGCATAAGTGATAATAAATTACATCATGTGAAAAATAATCATGTTAATTCTCCTCATAAAAAAATAGAGGGAATGAGATTCTAGTCAAAGATTTTAGAGGATCATTTCCATCAAGGTAGAACCATGTAAAAAGGTATACAAACTCATTCTATTTTTATTATTACTTTTGTAATTATTTTGGGCATAAAGTAATAAAATGTAAGACTCATGTAAGGAATGAATATTTATGGAACTATGGAAAGAATACTCATGGAGGTTTCAATATGAACAATAACTCATATTACCCACTCTAGGATTACAATGAGAATAATACCATATGTTATAATTGTAACAATTATGGACACATAGCTTGATTCTATAGAAGTGTGTTTGTATAAAATTCAAAACAAAATAAAAATGTGAATAATCTTGTAGTAAAGAAAAAATAATCTACAAAAATATGGAAATAGAAGAAATAAGAAGTTAGTCAATAAAAAGAGAAATCCATGCTCATGCAAATAGTGCTTCATGCACAAGATAAAGCACAATAGTAATATATTGGCAGTGGATGATCAATCCACATGATAGGAGATAAAGGTAAGTTTCTTAATTTGAAGAAAATAAATGAAGGTATAGTGAATTTTGGGGATAATTCTATGGCAAGGATTGCCGAAAAAGGTACCCTCAACCTTGGTAATGGAAGGATGAAAACAAAAAGTGTTTTGTATGTTAAGGGGTTAAATTATAACTTATTGAGCATCAGTCAAATGTGTGATAAATAACACATGTTCACATTTTATGCTCAATTTTGTGAGACTAGGAGAGTAGACATAGGGAAGCGAGTTTCTGATGCAAACATAACATCAAATAATTTGTAATTACCCAGTGAAGTCAAATAGATAAAAATGAGACATCGAAGCTTGTCCCAAGGGCCAAGGACAAAAATGTGATAGGTACTAAGTGGGTGTTTATGAAAAAACTAAATGAAGATGGCAAAGTAACTAGGAACAAATCAAGATTGGTGTGCAAAGGGTATGCTCAAGATGAAGACATTGATTTTGAATAAACATTTTCTCCCATTGCAAGATTGGAAGTAATCTGATCATTTTTGGCATATGTGGGTTTTAATAAAATCAAATTATATTAGATGGATGTAAATACTACATTCGTAAATGTTTATTTATAAGAGGAGGTTTACATTGAATAACTAGAAAGTTTTTGTTTGTCAAAAAATAAATATTATCTGTGTAGATTGAAGAAAGAACTATATGGGCTAAATCAAACCCCCAGATCCTAGTATGCTAGACTTGACAAATATCTACTTGAATAAAGATTCCAAAGAGGAGTTGTAGACAACAATCTCCACATAAAAATTTAATGTGAGAATCAATTCGATGTGGTGGTATATGATGATGACATAGTTTTTGGAGGAGATACTAAGAAAATGCCCCAACAGTTTACAAGAGAGAAGCAAATGGAATTTGAAATGTCTATGTTGGGTGAGTTATCATTTTTCCTTGGTTTGAATATTTACATATCAAGTAAATACATATTCATCTATCAAAGTAAATATATAAAAGAGATGTTAAAAAAATTTAGAATGGAAGATTGTACTCTTGTTAGCATGCCCATGGTTATAAGATCCAAGTTAAGTAAGGATGGTAAGTCTTCAAAAGAAAATAAAACTTTGTATAGATCCATGATTGGTAGTTTGTTACACACAACAACATCATGACTATATATCATGTAAGATGTAGGCTTGGTAGCTCAATTTTAGGCAGCTCCAAAGGAAACACATGTGCAAGCAGTCAAGAGAATATTCAAGTACCTCAAAGGCACTATGGACTATGGGTTATGGTATCCAAAAGGTGAATATTTAACATTAAAATCATACATAGATGTAGATTGTGTAGGAAATGTGGATGATCAGAAGAGTACAAGTAGAGGAGCATTTTTCCTTGGTAAGGAAATAGTTTCCTGGTTAAGTGAAAAATAGTTATTAGTATCCTTATCCACAATTGAAGTAGAATACATATCAGCAATATATTTTTGTAGTAAAGTATTTTAGATGAAGTAAACATTGAAGGATTTCAAGATAGAAAATGATGATCCAATCACCATTATATGTGATAACATGAGTGTTATTAACATTTAAAAAAATCCTATGATGTACTCAAGGATAAAACTTATTCCAATCAAGTATTACTTCTTGAGAGAGAAGGTGGTAGAACGTCATGTCAAGTTAGAGTATGTTTCTATAAAAGAAAAAATTGTGGACATCTTAAAAAAACCCCTCCCAAAAGAAACATTTAAGTTTCTAAGGAAGAGTTTGGAAGTGATTCATTCTTCATGTAGCCATTAATAAGTTAAGAGAAGCATATGTTGAGGGGGAGATAATCATTGCATTATTTAGATCTATAGTTGGTAAGAGACATTGTTGGTACATTACTTTGCCATTAATGTCAAAAGGGGAGAATTGATTCAGGAGGAGCAAAGGAGGAGAACTACTACAAGGAGGAGTATATTTCCATTAATGACAAATGGGGAGATTGTTGGAATATTGTCATTTATGTAAAATGGAAACATCAATGGAAATGTCTACTAGGAATGAAAGTGTCAAAGGAAACTATTACAAAAGTGTTTTTGAAGGTAAACAAAATTCTTGAAGAAAGTGATCAGAGCAATCAAAAAGTAATGGAAATATTGGACATAACTTTTCCATAACAAGGTTGTCATTTTAGAAATCTAAAGTTGACCCATATGAGGATAAAATACATATATTATAGTGCTCAAATTTTGGAGGGACTAGCATTCATAAAAGTTATTTTTTTTTAAAAGCACATATACAGCTACATTTTTTAATTAAATTCCATTAATGAAAAAATCATGGCAGCCCATGTGAAACAATGCCTTTTGAGGAAGGATGTCCCCTTTGGAAAGATTTTAAGGATAAAATAGTCCCCAACCTTGGCTGACCTAGTGGGAGGAGTTTTGATCCTTTGAATGGACATTTTAATTTGAAGAGTCATGACCTTAATTTGTGTCCTTTTGTGGGTTATAAATAAGTGCATAATGAGTGGCAAATTTGTATATTTGAAAGTGGAAGATATAAAATAAAAGCAAAATTATTTGAAGGTAGATTTTTGTGAGAATATTGAAAGGAAAAACCAACAAATATAAAGTAGAGAATAACAATGAAAACACTCAAATGTAGATCAAATCAAAAGGAAATAGATTAGTGCTATATCATCTGTTGTGTTAGAAAAAAATTAGAGATAAAAGAGTGACTCTTGTGAGAAGGTTTGTGTCTTTGTTTTGAAGATATTTCTATCTCTTGTTGAGTTGGTGTTCAGTGAAAGGGGTTAGTGCTCTTTTAGGTTGGTTGCTACAATATTGTATTTGGGGTTGGTGCTCTAGTAGGTTGGTTCCTATAAATATTTATATTGAGAAATTTTTTCCATGGTTTTCTCCCTAAAGGGTTTCCCTGTATATTTGGTGTCACTTTGCATTGTGTATCTTGTGTTGTGATTTGATTTCTTTGAATATCTTAATTGGAACAAGTGATTAAGTGTTATAAAATAAAATAATATATAATATTGATTTACCCCCTCTCAATATTAGCTTGTGCTCAAAAATATGTATCAGAGTGGTTCCTTAAAGATTAGTTTAACCACTGGAAGGTAGATCCTAGAAGCACACATGGCCAGTCATCAAGTTTAGGAAGGTTTCTCCACAAACAAGGATCTATTATTCAATGGAAAAAATTTTGAATTCTAGAGTATAATAATGAGGACTTATCTAATGGTCCTAGGGTTTGATATATGGAATGTTGTTATGGATGGATACATGGCATCATATGCTCCACCAAAAGATATAGCTAGGAAAAATGTGAGTGAAAAAAATGCAAAAGACATGAATGATATTTTGTGTGGCTTATCTAAATATGAGCTTGTGAAATTAATGAAGTGTGACTCAGCTAAAGAGATCTGGGATAAACTTAAGACCATCTATGAGGGAGATAATAAATTGAATATGGCCAAGATTAAAACTTACAAGAGATAATTCAAAACCTTGAAAATGAAAGAGGATGAAAACATTACTACCTATCTACTTTATGTAGATGAAATTATTAGTATCATCAGATGAAAACATTGCTACCTTTCTATAATAATATGATTCATTCATTCAAAAATAATAGTTTCTGTGGTGTATTTGGAGGTGCCATTTGAAAATGAATGTCATTTTTTTATCAAAAATGGTTTATATTCATTACTTTTGAATCCCCCCCATGATCTGAGTTGAGGGTTTTAATTTTCTTACCACTCTCATTTTAAAAAACAACTTTGAAATTTTTGAAAGTTTCAAAGGCCTCGATCTATTTATTCAAATAGTAAACCCACATTTTTATTTAAGATCATTAATAAATAACATGATTTACTTAAACCCAACATGACTAGGTGTCATCCATCTTCACAAATCGGTATGCACAATATCAAGTTTTCCATGGGCCATATTTGTACTTTTATAAAATGGAGATATACGTCTTATACCTACTAAGAAATGTTGACATTTGCTTATACTTATTTTTAGAGGTAAAAACCCTATAACTATCTTAAAATGTTGGAGTATGTCAATATATCTACAACTTATGTGACCAAATCTTATGTTCCATAATTGTGTTGAGTCTATGTCTTTTCCCACATCTGCTTGATTATTTTTATGCATGAATTAAAGATGACACATTTGGATCACATTGGATACTTGTGCAATAATTTTTGAGTTTATGGATTTATCTAGAATCAAACACATTTTATTCCACCTTTATAGTGAATGTCAATTTTGATATTATGGTCCAAAAGTTGATTGAATGACTATAAAGGTGGATATAAAATGTGTTTTGTTCAAGATAAATATATAAACTAAAAAAATTATTGTGTGAGCATCCAATGTGAGCTGATTGTTTCATTTTTACTTCATGTAGAAAAAAATTCAAGCACTTATGGTAAAAGACATAGGCTCGATATAGTTTTGGCATAGAAGATTTTGTCTTATCAAATTTATCTATATTTCCACACTCCATTATTATAACATGGTAAGAGGTTTTCCACCTATCAAAAAGGGTATAAACAAGTGTCAACATTTCTTAGAATTAAAATAAAATAAAGTTCTATTTCATAAAATTGCATATCAATCCTATGGAAACTTGATCTGGTGTATACCAATCTATGCATACTGATGACACCTAGTCATGTTGTGTTTAGGTACCTCATGCTCTTTATTTATGATTTTTACCAAAAATGTGGGTTTAGTAATTGAATAGAAATATTAAAGCCTTTGAAACTTTCAAAAAATTTAAAGTTAATTTTTAAAATGAGACTAGTCAAAAAATTAAAATCCTTTGCTCTAATTATGGGGGGAATTCACAAGTAACTAATTCAAAGCATTTTTGTATACAAAAGAATTCATCATCAAGTGGAAGCTCCACATAAACCAAAACATAATGATACTAGTGGACAAAGTAATAATACTAATGTGGAAATGGTACGATGTATGCTACATGGTTAAGGTCTAACATGACTTTTCTATCTAACTTTAGCTAGTTAGAACTAGTTTTGGTAGAAATACCAAATCTAGTGGGAAAAAGAAAATATGTTAAAATTTATTTTTTAGGGATTTGAAATTATAACCACTTTTCTACTAATAAAAAACTTTACAAACTCACCTATGCATAAATACAAGTGTATATAAACAAAAACTTGTATTTGATTGCTGAAAATTATATTTTTAATGAAGACCACACTCATACCCAATACCATGGGTTTACTGAAAAGGTAGTTTTGAAAATATTTAATAGAAAAGAAGCAATTTGGTGTGTTTTAAATGTTTATAAAAGTGGTTTTAAAATATAGTATGACATTTTTGAGAAAATAAATATTCTTTTTTAAATTCTAAAACTTGTAAATTATATGTTCTTTGATTTAACTTTTTTAGGGTTTTACAATGAAAATCTTATGTTAGATTAAAGGGCTAAGATGTCTAAATCAGTCAAATATAGTAATTAAGTACTTATTTTTTATAATATTTTGACCTCTTTTAACTTTATATTAATAGTAATAAATAGACATAAATAGAGACTTAACTAAAAAATGATTGTCATGGATGATTTGGGTTATACAAGTTGAGATCTAGGTAATGGTTTGTGTCATCAACAAGATTTGGGTATTTGTTTGCTCACTAGATAGTATCACCTAGTATGAATATTAGTGTCATCTATATGTAATGTCCTTAGTGTGGTGCTAATGTCCCCATTTAATGACTATTCTTGCTTTTGGAGAGTACTTATGCCTATGTATGTATGTCTTATTCTTGCATGATTAAAACCTATAGATCTATGTTATACCTGGAAAACTTAATTTGATGTGAAAACCTTAATCTCCTTCAACATATGGCATAATTAATAACTTTTTGTGTGTTACTAGGATGTAATGGACATCCTCAACACCCTAGTATGTAGAGAGTTGTATACATGCCAATACTGTGAAGAGGGCTCAAGTTTAATGTAGTTCTCTCAAATAGTGATTAATGTATGTGCAACTAAATGTTAAGTGAGAGTGGCCTTGGATGACTTGAATGTGCTTGAGCATTTAAATGCTTGAAAATTGGACTTAGGGATACTTTAGATGGTATTATGTAGAATGTAGGGTATAATAGGTATGAAGTACCTTAATTTTTCATAACTTTGTCTTTAGTTTGTATAACGTTTACACATATTTTCCATCTAGTGAATAGAGGTGGATTAGACTTGCATTTATAAGGTTTTGTTGCTTGTGCAGATAAAAAAATGAGGTTAGGTCGACCTTAGAAGGGGTACACATTTGAAAAATTATTTGTTGGAAAGTGCCAGGGCAAAATACAATAGCATCTACTTGGGGACACTAGTGTTATGTAGTTTTAGAGTCCCAAATGTGGTGTTAATGTTCTAATTGCAAATTGTTAAGAAATCCAGATTAAGCTCTGAGATGATATTTATAAGACTGTGTTATGACTAGATATAGGTGACTATGGTCTATTGAAATACTATAAATGTAAGTCTAATGCAATAAGGATAGATCTATGGATAGATTTTGGATGTGTTAATTCAAGTGATACACTTAGCATCCAATTACGAATTTTAAGTGATTACATGTCACCACTTTTATGCTAGTAATGCAACAAAGTGAAATGACTAGTATAAAGGATAAATAATCATAATTAGACTTACCTTAGAAGTGAATCCCATGTAGCTATGTTTAAATATGCAAATTTGGTTTTACAAAGTGAAACATGATCCAAAGCAATGACCTACAATAAAACATGCAAAAGTCAGTCTTTATTTAAGAGATGATCAAAAGTAAAATATCATTAAATAGATGTAACTAAGTAAAGAGAGAGGAAAAGAAAAAATACACCTTATTAGGGTACACAAAATAATACATCAACTTGGGGATAACTTGTGTTTGTGAATGTGCATTGTGATCATATCATTGAATAGCTTAAACTAAGATGATGACTTATTCAATCCTCATATGGGTGGATCAATAACTCAATCTAGTTTTGACTCCATCATTTCCCACCCCTACTTGGTGGACTTTGATCTCTATGAAGAACATGGATAGACTTTATGTGTGTTTAACCCTCTCATGTAGGTGGATCAAGAACTTAAGCAGGCCATGTATCCATCATTTCCCCTATGTGAATTAGATGAATCAATAATTTTACTATGTAAATTTATTAAAGTATCTAACTAGGTAAAACTAACCATGTTTTTGGATCTTTTGCCACTCTAATATATTAGGCAATTCTGGGCCACTAGGGAATGCCAAGCACTATAGATATAGTAAGGAATGAATTTTTGGGTAACCTAGAATGTGATAGTAAGTGTATATAGTGTAGAGAATGACATGGATTTTTCCATTCCATTATATCAACATCTATGTCACTAAATTTATGGAAACTAATGTGTTGTACATGTTGGTTGAATATTTTGTCGATCAGCATACTGATAAACAAAATAGGTCTGATTAGCCAAAGTAAGAAGATTGGTCATCCAAATGTGTAGGTTTACCACATCAAAAGGGGACTAATCTCTCCTCTCATCAAGGGTAGGTTCCCTATAGGCATGCTATATGTGTGTGTGTGTGTGTGTGTGTAGAAAATAATACTCAAGGGTAGGACAAACCACCCATCTCTCTTTTTTTAGAGATGATGCGTGTGGATCAAAGGAAAAACTCAAGGGAAATGAACAAAAAGTGCTCCTCTTCTTTCAAAAGTACTATTCTGTAAGCCATAAGAATACTCCTCCTCTTTCAAAAGTATTATTCAACAAGCCACAAAGTCTCCACCTAAATTGCCCAAGAGTGAGATAAGGAGGACAATGAGGGAACAAAGTCCTCCCCAGGTCCTTTACATAGAAATGAAAAGAAAACACATTGAAAGGCAATTATGGGGGCATAAAGTCTTTCCATAGTTGACTTCAGGACACCTTCCTAACTACTTTCACTAATTCTACATGTTGAATTAAAGGAACAAAAAATATATTAAGGAAAAATACATAAGAATAGTTTTCCCAACAACAAAGATATCATAGCACAAAGTCTAAAAAGTCACTTGCTTTCTTATTCCAATAACAAAATATGATCAATAGTCTGAGCTCAAAGTCTCAGTAATGCCTTCCAATTTGGGTAGAGTTTTGTTTCTGATTGTTAGAGAGAGGTCCTTTTCACAATGAAAGAGAGTCCCTTATATAGCCTCTTCAAGACGGGCTTGGGAATAGTAACACATCAGATTGCATTTAACTTTGTTAAGGAGACAAGGTAGAATTTAGGGGCATCTACCCATTTGTTTTTCTCAATAAAGAGAAACAAGTCACATTATTTAAAGTTTGCCTTTTTCAATGTCCACCTAGTGATCTGTTCCTTCTTCATCATTCCTTCTTTTTTGTTTAATTAAATCAGGTCTTGGATTCAATTTGATGTTCTGTTCCTTAGTCTCTTCCTACTAATCTTGGCCTTAAAGCCTTTGAATGCATTTGGGTCTACACTTTATGAGGATCAATGGCTATTTCATTATCATAACTTTGACATCTGGAGGCATGTCACTACATTTTCAATGGCTAGTTCACTATTCTTGATTTTGATGTCTTCAGGTGCATCACCCCTTGGTCCTTCAGTTTTCCTATTTTGCATCCTCTCTGAAGGGAAGGTGACCCTTCAGCAATGGGGAAGCATCCTTTAAGTTGGCATTCGAGAGTCCCCATAAGGTCACCTACCCTTTGGGGTCCTTCGATGGCCTTTCAGCATCCTTTGGAGCTTTCCTGCAAGCTTTTTCACAAGAATTTTCCTTGAGCTTTCTTCGTGGCCTTTCTCTACAAAAATTTTCCCTGAGCTTTCTCACAGTTATTTTCCCATGGATAATTCCTGCAGACAAAAAGTCTACAAAAATTTTCCTACAGACAAAAGGTCAGCAGAAATTATTTTGATTGATTTGTTCTTTACCTTCATAAATTCCTTCAATCTTTTTTTGCCCACGGCTTCTTTCTTGAATTCCTTTAGACAAAAGTCTAAAATAATTGTTTCTTACCTTAGTCAAAATTTTGAAATATCTTACCTTTTTGACTTCTTTGAAAATGACCCTTTTGAAGGGTTCTTTTGTCAACCAAGTGCCCTCCACAACAACACTTGTCCTTCGAGAGGCTCTTTTGAACTTTTGCTTTGAACAGCTCCTTTGAACCAACTTGATGAACCAAGCTTTGAATCAGTCAATGAACCAAGTGTTGAGCTAAGATTTGAACCAAAATGGTTCAAGCCAATAAACCCTTTGATTGAACCAAAAGCCATTGAACCGTTTGATGAACTAACTGAGTGAACCAAAGCATTGAACCGCTCTGTTGAACCAACTATTGAACCAAAAGCCTTGAACCGAAGCATTGAACCAACTAATGAACCATTTGATTGAACCAAAGTGATGAAATTTGTCGACTGAACTTTCCAGTTGTGTTGAGATATTTTTAATCTATTAAACCAAATGCATTAAAACATTTGATTGAACCAAAGTGCTGAACCAATCTCAAAAATGACTAAGTGTTGGAAACTGATTCTTTTGATTGAAACCACCTATAGAAGCCTTTAAACTATAGAAATGAACCTACCTACAATGTCCATAGAAACCAAGTCTATAGAAATCAACCTGTGAAGACCATTGAACTTGTCTTGCAAAGTCCATAGATTTATCTTCTTACAGAGTCCGTAGATCTCTTTTCCTATAGAGTCCATAGATTCAAGCCTGTAGAGTTCTTAGATTCTTGAGACACTTGAAAAATGAGGAATTTTGAATGCCTAGGACAAATTTCAAAAAGGGAAGAGACAATTTTGGTCTATAAGACCAAAATAGTTCAAATGTTGTCCCAAAAATAAGTGATATTTTTTGGGGGACAACAGCTGGCTCTAGTTGGGAAACTTCTATCAATTGTAAAAAATAATTGAAGGGAGTAGAATCCAAAATCTCTAGTGCCTTGAAGTATGCCATTTGGCTATCGAGTCATGCTATCTAGAAATGAAAGTAATCAAAAGGAAACAAACAAAATAAAATAGAATTAAAAACTATACAAATATACATATGTATATATGCAATGATCTGATACTTCAAGAGTTGAAGTGTTTCAGATGTTGCTTCCTGAGAGGTAGTGAAAATATTGTGCCATCTTGGTAAACTAGTAGGAAACCATATAGCCCCCAGAAATGGTGATAGGTGAATGGAGCTCTCCACTAGGAAACCAATTTTCTGTGTCTTCCTCTTGGTCTTTTCTTCTTCTTGCTCCATGGCGGGATGTGATCTTCAAACTGAAAACCATAACTCCTTTCTTTCTTGGCAAAGGGTTATTTTTCCTAATTTTGATTTGTAAGAGCATGTTCCATTACTGTAATTGGTTATTCTTTTGGTTTAGTCCAACACATGATTGGATTGTCAGCATCAAACCCCTGACAAACCATCAGCTTAGCATCTCCTTTGGTGTGAAGGAATTTGACCTCTTCACCCTGAGCAGTTTTCAATCTGAGCAATAGAGATCCATATCCAGCTATGGACGAATTGCTGCCATCAGATTCCAAGATCCAAGCATCATTAGAAGCTAATCTTCTATCAGATTTCTCTTCATTAGAGATGAAATATCCTTCTTTATTTATACTATGCCCTACTAATTCTCCTGAAGTCTTGTTTGGATCAATTCTTGGATTGTCAGCTATAGAACTGTCATCTGTAGAAACACGAACATCCTCTGTGGTCAAGAAATAATTACTCTTGCCTAAAGACTGAAATAAAAAATTTGCTACAGGGGTTGACGTTTAGGTGACCATGTATTTTGCCTCTTTTTTATGGAGCAATCTCTTAATTACGCTTTGGACAGGGATCCTTGCTTCAGACAAGTCCATGTTTAGTTCTCCTCCCACATCCTTACAAAAATTTCATCCAAGCAAAATACCATAAGATGCTAGGACACCAGCCACCAAGATAGTCATCTTGATTCTCTTGTCTAAAAAGGCTGCAAATGTAAATTAGGCATCTTTGATTTGCCCCAACAGTGGTACTTGCTTGTTCTCCATGGAGAAACATCTCCCAAATGTCCTGGTTAGTGTGAGGCCCAGAGACTCAGCTACTTTAGTAGGCATGACATTGTAAGATGCCCCAAAATTAATGATGCAATTGTTGAGATGATAACCATTTATCAATAAGGAAACATAGAAAGGTTCTATTTTCCTAGGGACAGCTGGAAGAGTAATGACAAGATTATTTGGAATGGGCATGTTCTTTGGGGAATCAAGAATTATTTTCTTAACCTCTTGTCTTGCAGGGATGGTTTGGTTCTTGACACATTAGACCAACCTATTCAATTGATTAAGATTGGACTTCAAATATTCAAATTTAGACATTTGAATTTTGGTCTTCTTGACATGATCAATTATGTCAAATGGCTACATTGGACTAGGAACAGAGGAAAGCATTTTAACCTTTTGGGTTTTAGGAGGGATGGGAGGAGGGCTAGTTTGTAAAATTGAAGTAGAAGGTGAAGGTGAGATTGATGTACTTACCTTTTGGGTGATCATCAAATACTTTGACTGAAAAGGCAGAGTGGTTCCACACTTAGCAGTTGTAATTGCTAGTTGAGGTTGCTCCTTTGTCTTCCCTTTATCAGCTTGTTCGACTAATTTGTTCTTGGACCTGGTAAACACTGCATATGATCCATCAATAGCTTCTCCTTTACTACTAGGTTCATCCTGGTAGTTCAAGAAACCAATGTGGGAGTTGCTACCTAATTCTTCTTAATACTTCATGAAGAGATCAGTGTCATTTTCTTGTTCAAACTCAGGTTGGAAAGAAAAATCATGTTCTATTTCCAAATATCCAACTACTGAGTTAGTTGGAGGAGCTTTAAGGGCAAGTTTCCCTTGTGGGGAAGGAAGATGATCTGGATGCCCTTGATTCTTGGCAATATTGCCTTTATATGACTGATTTGGAAATGTCCTTCTTGGCATATCTCCGTATGAAGGAGCAGAAGACATTCCTTGTGCCATTTATCTTTTCAAGGCTAGCACTTCATTTTCTAACTATTGCACCATTGGATCAGTGGTGCCTATAGATGAATATTCAGAAGATGATGAGGATCTATTTTTGTTTGGATCTCTTCTTATCTTCCCTGCTAAGATGAGATCATCTTCTACCTCAGTGGCCAAAATTTGAGCTGCAGCAAGATCTATTTGACTAGCACATCTCAAAAGAAAACTTACTTCAGGCAACTGAGAATTAATGAAGAAGCATTTGAGATTCTCAGTTGTAGGTCAAGTAATTACAGGAATTCTATTCCTTAGTTTGTCAAATTTGGCTATGAAGTCCCTCATTGGTTCATGAGCTTCTTTCTTCATCTGTGTAAGTTGAGCCAAAAGTGCATGCGCATCTTCTGCAAGTTTGAATTTGGCTTCAAACATAGCTCTAAGGGTATTCCAATCAGTTACTTACTGAGCCTGTAGATGATAAAACCAATCTATAGTAGTACCTTGTAATGTTTCTATAAGTATCTTGACTACTACATCTTCAAATTCTACTCCAATTACACCACAAGTTATGTTGAAGGTTGCAATGTGTTCATTAGGATGAACTTTCCCATCACCATAGAATTTGAGGAAATTCTTCCTTAAACTGTGTGGAAGCTCATGTAGAGGTGGATTAAGATTAAGAGGACCAAAAGCATTACCCAATGGGCCTTAAACTACCATTATAGGATTATGAAAAGGAGGAATAACAAATCTTAGAGGGATAATTATTGGCAAAGATTTATCAATAGTAGAATTGGATACTTTGTCTAGCAATGGAGATCTAACTTTAGTGGAGGAAAGCTCTTGGTTCGTTGGAAACGATATGGTGAAAGAAATAGATCAAAATCACTTTGTTGTACCAACTCGAATACAGGGTCAATAATACCTTTAGCCCTTTGGCTTCATGTATAGCTTGAATCTGCTAGATTGTGAAACAAAAATGGAAAAGAATTGACATTGCTTCATTTTAAAGCTTGAGGCTTTAAATTGTGCACTCTTTCCCAACAGCTCTAGTTTTGTAGACTAGATAAAATAATGGAGGTGGAGGAAGATGGTAAAGCTATATTGAATAATGGGTAAGACATGAAATGGAGTCACCAGAGTTTGTAATGGATAAGGGTTATAATGATAATGGGTTATATCCCTAGTGAAGTCGCCAGAAACTATTGGTTGAATATTTTGTCGATCAGTGTACTAATAAATAAAATAGGTTTGATCAGCCAAAGTAGGAAGATTGGTCATCCAAATGTGTAGGTTTACCACATCAAAAGGGGACTAATCTCTCCTCTCATCAAGGGGAGGTTCCCTATAGATATGCTATATATATATATATATATATAGAAAATAATACTCAAGGGTAGGATAAACCATCCATCTCTCTTTTTTCAAAGATGATGCATGTAGATCAAAGGAAAAACTCAAGAGAAATGATAGAAATCACTCCTCTTATTTTAGAAGTACTATTCAACAAGCCACAAGAATACTCCTCTTCTTTCAAAACTCTTCTTTCAGAAGTACTATTCAGCAAGCCACAAAGTCTCCACCTGAATTGCCCAAGAGTGAGATACGAAGGACAATGAGCGCACAAAGTTGTCCCAAGGTCCTTTACACAAAAATGAAAAGAAAACACACTGAAAGGCAATTATGGGGGCACAAAGTCTCTCCATAGTTGACATTAGGACACCTTTCTAACTACTTTCACTAATTTTGCTTGTTGAATTAAAGGAATAGAAAATATATTAAGGAAAAAGACATAAGAATAGTTTCCCCAACAACAAAGATATCACAACACAAAGTCTGAAAAGTCAATTGCTTTCTTATTCCAATAAAAAAATATGATCAATAGTCTGAGCTCAAAGTCTTAGTAATGCCTTCTAATTTGGGTAGATTTTTGTTTCTAATTTTCAAAGAGAGATCCTTTTTACAATGAAAGAGAGTCCCTTATATAGCCTCTTCAAGATGGACTTGGGAATAGTAACACATCAGATTGCATTGAACTTTGTTAAGGAGATGCTCTGAAATTTAGGGGCATCTACCCATTTGTTTTTCTCAATGTAGAGAAATAAGTCACACTATTGAAATTTTGCCTCTTTCAATGTCCACCTAGTGATCTGATCCTTCTTCATCATTCCTTATTTTTTGGTTAATTGAATTGGGTCCTAGATTCAATTTGATGTTATGTTCCTTAGTCACTTCTTGTTGATCTTCACCTTAAAGCCTTTGAATGCATTCAGGATTGCACTTTACGAGGATCAATGGCTACTTCATTGTCGTAACTTTGATGTCTGTGGCCATGTCACTATGTTTTCAATGGTTAGTCTGTTGTTCTTGAATTTGATGTCTTTAGGCGTGTCACCCCTAGGTCCTTCTTTAGTTTTCCTATTTTTCATCCTCTCTGAAGGGAAGGTGACCCTTTGACAATTAGGAATCATCCTTTAAGTTGGAAATCGAGAGTCCCGGGCAAGGGTACCTACCCTTCAGGGTCCTTCGACGACCTTTCGACATCCTTCAGAGCTTTCCCATGGGATTTTTTTGCAGGCATTTTCCTCGAGCTTTCTCCACAAACATTTTCCCTAGGCTTTCTTGTGGGTATTTTCCCATGGAGAATTCTCGTGGACAAAAAGTCTGTAAAAATTTTGTCATGGACAAAAAGTTTGCAAAAATTATTTTGATTGATTTGTTCTTTGTCTTCATGATGGGGGGATCACAAGAACAAACACACCTGTTCTGATCCCTCTTGTTAGGATCTTGCTCCTCAGATAGAGCACAATATGATTACCAAATATAAGCAATTATAAATGTGGAAATAACCAGAAATACAAGTAACTAGAATTCACCAATAGCACAAAATACGAGAGACAATACACTATCTTGTATTAACACTTTACAGAAAAGAATACAATAAAGAGCTGCCACACTCTTCCACCTTACAGAGGCTTCCCACACCTCAAGTGTATAGTAATTCTTCTACAACACTCTCCTACCAAAAAATGGTCCCAACAACCAACTCACAAACAAAATTGGTGTTCACCTCTCCAACTAGTCAGTAATAACCCTGCCAGTTCACCAAGCACTCTATAGTACTTCAAGTTGATCTCCCATGAACCTGCAACTTGCAATTCAACAGACCATACTCACACATGTAGATCTCCTATGAGCTTGCAACAACCTGCAACTCAATGATCTTACACTTAGAAGGAACTTCCTTGCCTTTCTTATCTTGTACCAATTACAATACATGCCAATGGGTCTATAAATAGATCCCAGACTTAAACAATAATTTAGACTCTTAATTGAGACAATTATTCTCGCAGCTTAAGACTCTAACTGGCCTTTACATGCAAACACTTTGTTCACTTAACTATCCGTGCAACGAACAGTTCTGGAACACACAGGCGACCAACGTCGGTCCCTACTTGTCTGGTTCTGTCGACGTCGGTCGACTCTCTGTCGTCATCGGTGGCCTTCTGCACTGGTCATGATCGATGTTGGTCCTACTGCCAATGCTGGTGCTCTTGGATCTCAGCAACCTTCTATTCCTTCTATTTGCAAAGAGTTGAAGCTTTTAGCTCCACAACTTAACAATCTCCCACTTGGAGATAAACAGCTGCAACCTGTACTTGTACCTGTACTCTGTCTAGTTTGTTCCCTTGGATTTATATCCCTCCTCAAGATCACTCTTGAAGACCAACCACCACAAATCCCGTGGTGTAACCCCTGTCATCCAAATCACCTGCCACATCCACATATACAACCATGTAGAAAATAACCTGAACCTGCATAGCATGTGCACCTGCTGCTAGTCCCTGTAAGAATCCACTGAACTACCCTCCAATGGTTCTCTCTCAGATTGGCTCCAAACTTGTGACAACTCCCACTGATTGGGAAAACTCAGGTTTAGTACATACCATGCACTCAACCTCATTATGTGAATTAAGACATAGTTTTGTGAACTGTCCAACCATCGGCGTGCTAACTGGTCTCACACAATCATCTTGAAACAAAGTCAACATGTGACCTACCATGTCTCTAAAACACACTCATGCCAAATAATCTTGCTACTCCCAGATTCTCCATGACACACACCTGAACTAGCTTTACCTTTAGTTCAGCAATACCTTGTATATGTAACCTTGCAACAAGCACATCATACAGTAATAGGATAATGTAGCTAATATTATCCAACCTGGTAAAGAGAAACACAATGATCAAACCTCCATTGCCCTGCAGCTTATACAAGACCATATACCCTGATCTTCAATCTCACGTATCCATTTCCGCTCTTCTTCATCCTGAACATCCATTCGTCTCTGAGTGCTTACTTTCAGCTGGCAACTCTATCCAAAACACTTGTTTGTTTCTCCTCGAAGGAATCACATCCTCATCCATGCCAAGCTCCCACTATTCCCTGGATCTACCTATTCTACTTCTTCAATAACTTCCTAGTCCTATGCCATAAGTGAGCAACAAGTAGTGTAAAGAAGGGAAATGATGAATTTAAGAACTTACTTACACCTTCAATCCTCCATATGGGTGCTTGAGACACCTTGATAGCTTTTTGTCCACCCAAAATTTGTCTCAGTAATCGATGCCAGTCACATCTCAGTCTGCACTCAATCGATGTCAGTTCCCTACGACTGCCCCTTGCCGACGTCATTTTCCCCTGGCCGACGCCGGTAGTTATCTACCCTAAGTCATCGACGTCAGGCTGCACATAGCCGATGTCAGTCCCTGTCTGGACGTTGATGCCAGTTTTCTTGCTGATGTCGGTCTCTATGTTTTTGTAGTGAGACTTGACTTTTTCCTACAAGCTCTTTTTGGATCAAATCCTTGTCCAAATCACCCTTGCTCTGCTCAGAATTCTTCTACATCTTGTGCTAAACTCTGTCCATCACCTTCTCCTTGAAAACCAAGGCTTTCCTATTCTTGTCACTAACATCGGATTCCTCAAGAAATGTTACCTTCTTCTTCTACATACAGAAATCACGATCCATACCTTCCAAATCCAAAAGCATACCCTTTGACTCAAAAACAAGCATCTCCTTCTTATCTATGTGACCAAGCCTATTAAGCCACATCTCTGAATCTATAGCTGAAGTAGATAACCCAAAAAGAGAATCAGTAATACAAGTAGATAGATAAAGCGTACCTACTTTCTTACCTCTAGCTACAACAAGTGTACCCTTGGTAACCTTCCAAGAGTCTGCTGTGAGAGTTACTGTGCAACCCTCATCACCCAAACTTTTAACAGAAATCAAATTCTGCTCCAGAACTGGGACATGCATGACCTCCTTTAACACCCATGTGTTACCTATCTGCAGTTTCAGCTTCACTTTCCCTTTGCCAACAATCTGACAAGGCTTACCATCCCCTACACAAATTTCTCCAAAGTCTCCCTAGACATACTCATGAAAAAATTCCCTATGTGGGGATGCATGAAAAGAGGCACCAGAATCTAAGACCCAAGATTCTAATTTATCTAAAGAACATACCAAAGCATCCTATGTAGCGTAATCTACAACATCCACTTCTTCTTCATGTCCTTCATGCTGATCTTCACCCGATCTGCAATCTCTCTTTAAGTGCCCTTGCTTTCCACACTTCCAGCAGGTTATTCTGCCATACTTGGACTTGGATCTCCTGCCTATCTTGGACTTTGATCTCCCACGCTCTATCTTCTCTCTTTGCCTTCCTCTGCCTTCAACACTCAAAGCATTCCCTGATGATTCACCTATGTTATTCCTGCGTATCTCTTCATTCAAGATCACACTCACAACATCATCCACTTTTAAGAATTTTGAAGGAGACACAGTATTAGAAATTGCCATTACCAAACCTTCCCAACTTTCAGGTAATGAACATAAGATTAAGAGAGCTCTAATTTCATCATCAAATACAATATTGACTGAACTTAACTAGTTTACCAAACCATGGAAATCACTAAGATGGCTATGAATAGATCCACCTTCCGACATTTGCAAATTAAATAAACGCTTCATAAGAATACCTTATTAGAAGCTGAGGGTTTTTCATATAAATTTGCTAAAGATTCCATCAACTCCACCGTTGTCTTACACTGTGATAAGCTGGAAATCACAGATGATGCAAGACTCAATCTAATAGATCCCAGAGCCTTTCGATCAAGAACCTCCCATTCTTCATCCTTCATATCTGAGGGTTTGCAATTAACCCCACCCAACGGTGAGTACAAATCTTTCTGATACAGATAATCCTCAATCTGCATCCTCCACAATTGGTAGTTCTTGCCATTAAACTTTTCCATTTGTAGCTTACTGTCTTCTGCCATTGCTCAACTCCCACTCAAACAGAAACCCTGTGAGTAACCTGTAATCAAAACACACTAACCAAATTTGATCCAATCTGTTAGTATCCCAACCAAAAGCTCTTATACCACTTGATGGGGGGATCACAAGAACAAACACACTTGTTCTGATCCCTCTTGTTAGGATCTTGCTCCTCAGATAGAGCACAATATGATTACCAAATATAAGCAATTATAAATGTAAAAATAACCAAAAATACAAGTAACTAGAATTCAGCAATAGCACAGAATATGAGAGACAATACACTATCTTGTATTAACACTTTACAAAAAAGAATACAATAAAGAGCCGCCACACTCTTCCACCTTATAGAGGCTTCCCACACCTCAAGTGTACAGTAATTCTTCTACAACACTCTCCTACCAAAAAATGGTCCCAACAACCAACTCACAAATAGAATTGGTGTTCACCTCTCCAACTAGTCAGTAATAACCCTGCCAGTTCACCAAGCACTCTATAGTACTTCAAGTTGATCTCCCATGAACTTGCAACCTGCAATTCAACAGACCATACTCACACATGTAGATCTCCTATGAGCTTGCAACAACCTGCAACTCAATGATCTTACACTTAGAAGGAATTTCCTTGCCTTCCTTATCTTGTACCAATTACAATACATGCCAATGGGTCTATAAATAGATCCCAGACTTAAACAATAACTGAGACTCTTAATTTAGACAATTATTCTCGTAGCTCAAGACTCTAACTGGCCTTTACATGCAAACACTTCGTTCACTTAAATAACTATCCGTGCAATGAACAGTTCTAGAACACACAGGTGACAAACACCGGTCCCTACTTATTTGGTTCTGCCGACGTCGGCCGACTCTGTACCATTGCCGGTGGCCTTCTGCACTGGTCACGACCGACGTCGGTCCTACTACCGATGCCAGTGCTCCTAGATCTCAGCAACCTTCTATTCCTTCTATTTGCAAAGAGTTGAAGCTTTTAGCTCCACAACTTAACACTTCAAAAATTCCTTTAGGCTTTTTCTACCTACGGCTTCTTTCCCAAATACCTTCAAACTTTTTGTCTAAAGGAATTCCCTCAGACAAAAGTCTGAAAGAATTGTTTCTTTCCTTAGTCAAAATTTTGAAAGATCTTACCTTTACGGCTTCTTTGAAAATGATCCTTCTAAAGGGTGCTCTTGTTGACCAAGTGCCCTCTGCAAGGGAACTTGTCCTTTGGGAGGCTCTTTTGAACTTTTGCTTTGAACCACTCCTTTGAACCAACCTGATGAACCAAGCTTTGAACCAAGTTGATCAACCAAGCTTTGAACCAAAATAGTTCAAGTCGATAAACCCTTTGATGAACCCACTGAGTGAACCAAAGCATTGAACCACTCTATTGAACCAACTGTTGAACAAAAAGCCTTAAACTGAAGCATTGAACTAATTGATGAACCATTTGATTGAACCAAAGTGATGAACTTTTTCGATTGAACTTCATAGTTTTGTTGAGAGCTTTTTAATTTGTTGAACCAAATGTGTTGAACCATTTGATTGAACCAAAGCGCTAAACAAATCCCAAAAATGACTAAGTGTTGGAAATTGATTCTTTTGATTGAACCCGCCTGTAAAAGCCTTTGAACTTGTAGAAATGAACCTATCTATAGAGTCTGTAGAAACCAAGCTCATAGAAATCACACTGTAAAGCCCATTGAACTTGGCTTGCAAAATCCATATATTTCTCTTCCTACAGATTTTGTATATTTCTCTTCCTGCAGAGTCTATAGATTCCTGAGAAGCTTGAAAAGTGAGGAATTTTGAATGCCCAAGACAAATTTTAGAAAGGGAAGAGAAAATTTTGGTCTGTAGGACCAAAATAGTTCAAATGTTGTTTTGAAAATGCGTGATATTTTTTGGGGGACAACAGTACATATGTCCCAAATCTAGTATCTAAGTATAATGAATATTAATTAAGTATATAATAAATAAACCTATGTGACTAATATAAATGTATGAGTGATCAAATTGCATATGATGCCCCCAAAACTAAGCAACTTGTATGAATATGAGATGGAGTTAATGAATTTGAGCTAAATCTAAACTTAACTACCAAATCTATGACTATATCTATAAAAGTATGTAATGTATCTAATCTATAAGTCTAAATGATCTATATTATCTTAAAGTCAGGGATATTAGAAATTAGTGCCCTATAATAGATAGTAGCACCCTGTGGCACTAGTGTCCCAATCTAGCTATTAATGACTACCTAGTGTAATTTGTATGTGATTTGAACTAAATTATATGTCTCTATTATGTTTTGTGTCTACCCTGAGTCTGATAGCTAAAACTGATCTTGTATGTTGAAATGTATGAAAATAGATGTAAGATCCTTATCTTTATGAAAAAACCTTGTGAATTCTCCCTCTTTTGAGGGTAGTTGTGAAACATGTGTGAAAATTTCCCTCTCAAGAATTAACTCTACAAAATGTGTTCGCCAGAGCTTTTTCATGATATTCCAATATAATGTATATATGTAACATCAGAATGTAAATGTATTTAAATATAAGTATGTAATGTAAGATGTATGTTGTAATCTAAAATTTCCATATAAGTGTCAAGATAGAACTAATAAATGTATAAAAGCAAAATGTAAGTAACTACATATTGGGATGGGGCATGATGTCCACCACAGCACCTGAGTAAGAAGGATAGATGCATGTGATCCCTCATAGCATCAAAAATTGGTGTGTGTGTAACAAATAAATACAAGCATCATGGTGTAGAAGCATATGAGGAATTATACATAAAAATACATGATGAAATCAAAATATAGGCTAAGGGGCCATAATACAAGGGACATAGGCACATGTCATAAAATCTAAGAATGAAGACATAGAAGGACATGTTCAAATGTCCACATATGCAAGTAACAATAAATTTGGTGTAGAGCCATAGAGGACATGTTTAAATGTCCATGCATAGAAGTAGGAAATCACACACAAGGGACATGGGCACATATCCAAGGCATACAAATAGAGAAGTGGAATAGAAGACAAAGAACAATGGCATATTCCAATGCCCTCAAATATAGGAGTAACATAGGAAGACATTCAAATATAATAAAAAAACTAGAAATGAAACCATGTATATCTATGTATTACTAATATATATATATATATATATATATATATATATATATATATATGATAGGATGTATATATACTGAAACTAAGTAGTGATAGTCAATAAAATCTATGTGATAAATAACAATGATTAATGTCAAGATAATGTGTAAATTAAAATGTATATTATGTAAAGATAAAACCTGGTAGTATCAACTATGGATGATATGCCATTGAGTGAGTGTATGTATCAAATGTAAAAACTTGGATTAATGTAAATGCCTTCAATAGTTATTTATGAAAACTAGTTTGAATTAGTAGTGCATATGAGTCCTATCTAGATTCTATAAGTACTCGATAATAACAAGTGTAGCATATGTGTATAATAAAACTGAATATACTAGGATAGCTAGCGATATGAAATATTTGGCAAGTAGTATAATTTAAACATATTAATTGATACAAATTTTAAAAAAAATATATTCCTTAAATATTTCAATGTTTTTGTATTATGACATGTTATATTGTTTTCGTGTGTTTTGAGTATAAATGATGTACAAGACAATGAAAATAAATTATCTATAAGGATTGTGTGTGTGTGTGTGTTTTTGTGTGTGTGTGTGTGTGTGTGTGTGTGTGTGTGTGTTTGTGTGTGTGTGTGTGTGTGTGTGTGTGTGTGTGTGTGTGTGTGTGTGTGTGTCTGTGAGAGAGAGAGAGAGAGAAAGAGAGAGAGAGAGAGAGAGAGAGAGAGAGAGAGAGAGAGAGAGAGAGAGAGAATTAATTACAAGAGGAGGAACCATACTAACCAATGTGTCTTAGGGGAGACTCATTATCACCATGGCTATGTTGAATATAGTAATTATAATCTCTCATGTATAGTGATTGCTATGTTGTATTTGAATGTTGTTGTAATATGAATATGAGTATTGTTCCTCATCATAATCATAAATTTTTTAAATATCAACATTATACTCATCTAATTTTATTCTCTTCATTTACTGTCACTAATATTATTATTAGTCAACACTAGCATCACTAATTTCATCTAATAATCACTAACCTCATAAAATTTTATTTAAATTAACCTTACTAATCATCACAATTATTTATCTAACATCAACCTTCATTTTTATTCATTCATTAACCTTATTCCTACCCCATTTCTTTATTAATCCATCTAATCACCTATTATATACTAACTAATCACATTTGTTTCATATTTGGCAATCTAATATTCCCATAACTCACCTACATACCTACTCCTAGGCTTGTTTATAAGTGTATCCCCCCATATTATATAGATAGCTCTCAATCATCACCTAATCTTCTTCTAATCCTCAATTAGTCCTAACAGCAAAGTAGAGACTTCTAATCTCTAAAAGCTCCCCTCATCCTTCACATTTTATAGAAATCTCCATTTCTAGATAACACTAAGGAATTTTAAATTTCTTATAATTACCACCTATTTTATAAAGTATTATTTTTTTAAAACATCCAATGAATTTTTAATTCATTGGAAAATACTTCCTCCATTCCCTATTTAAACACACCATCTTCCTCCATTCCAACTAACTAGAAACTAACGACATGAATCCATAAAATCTTCATGTCAATATGATCAAATATCCATGTTATAATCAATGTCATTGATCAAACTATAGTTATGTCAATATTTTGAGTCTATCCATAATGACCCACAATCAAAATAAAGAATCATTAAAAATTCACTTGAATATCTTAGAGAAAGAATAAGAGGAGCAAGACAATGGTAATAATTTACATATTATTTACGATTTTCTTTCGTAATCTCTCCCTTTGATGTTATTGTGTTTAAGGTTAAATTTGAAATATATAGTAATTTTAATTCATAGCTCAAATATACAATCACACATTAGTGGCCATAGTGTTAGAACCCCTTCAAATTAACCATTTTACCTATTAGAAGTGTTTTGATAGCTTGTAGGACTAATTGGACAAAGGAAAACTCTGAATTTCATCAATGTTTTCACATATCAATACATGGAAATTTTGATTTACAAATCATGATATTGCATCAGTAGTACTACCTAGAAAATTGTGATTTTGTGTTAACCATATTATTTAACCACTAACAATTAACTATTTTGGTAGGTTCTCATCCTCTTATAATATCACCATTCACAAAAAGGTAATTTCACTATAAAGTTATCGTTTTGAATTTGATAGTTACAATTTTGCCTTGACTACAGTACTTCACCAGTAACTAATTTTACTAGATAGGTAGTGTTGGTAGTATAAACTACAAAGAAATATGAATGAATTAAAGATAGAAATAAAATGTAGATAACACAACACAATAGAGACACAAATCTAATGTGGTTCACTTAATATGGGATACATCTACATAGAAATAGCCAATCTTTCTTATTATTTAATCCAATAAATGAAGAAAATCTTGAAATACATCCACTGTATTATCCTTTTCACTCATGCACATTATGCAATCGTGATTATAATGCCCTCACATCAAAAGGAAAGTTCCATATTAGGGAAAAAATGCACAAACATAATTTATACTATTAGATCTATGACATAATAGTAAATGGTCTAGATTTACTATGACATTACAATATTTTACAATGGCAACCCTAGTGGTGGGGAATTTCCCCCAACACCCCCTATTAGGAACTGGTCATTAAAATAAGATCAAGATCCACCATCCAATAGGTAGTTTGTGAAAATTTCCATTTTGCTAGTTTTAGTATTACAAAATCACATTTAACTAGTTACATTATTGCAAAAACACATTTTTGTAGTTGTAATTTTGAGTCAAAATTTATGGTATTACCTTTGTAAAAGTCAGTTTTGAACTCAAGTCATTAAATAACACTTTTCCCTACATATATATTGCATTTTAATATTTTCCTTAGAAATATCTTGTAAGCCTTTTTTTATTTTGATAATGTTTTTAATATTATGATAATACTCAAGGTGTTCTGTGAATATTTTTCCTTAGAGTTTATTATTTTCTATATCAATAAAAAACACATAACATAAAAGGTGATATTATCTTTGATAGTTTTTACACTAATATAATTGGTTTTGAAACTTAAGTTATATATTAAAACTTTGATTTTACCATTATATAAATAGTTTTTAGTCTTTAAATTTTCTTTGTAAATATATTCTTTTAAATACTTTTGAATCTACTATATTTTTTACCTAAGCAAGCAAACCTGCATATTGTGATTTGTGATATTGCATTTTTACTAGTAGAACTACCTAAACATTTATAGTTTGCATAACTATATGGTCATAGTTAACTAATGGTTTTAAAAACTATAGACTATGACTTATAATATTTCATTTTAAGACATGATTTTACTTAACCATTATCAATTTTAAAAAAACTATACAATTACGGTTACAGTTAGTTAACTTCTTGCAAAACTGTGCATTAGCCATATATGACATAGTCTTAGACTTACAGTTTTGTACCCTTTAGAAGAAATTTTGAGTTAAATTTACTATGTATCTATGGTATTGTCTTCTTTAATTGTGTTTTTTCACTCATTTTTGCATTCAAATTTTCCTTTATGAGTGATTTTTTAGGGTCACTTTTAGTGAATTTTGAGTCATTCCAAGGGTTCTACAAGTCCCAAATTACATTTGGAATCAATGGAACTTATCCTAAACCCTACCTTGTACCATGATAGGGATCATACCCATGTCACTAGCCCTAGAACCTACAAGGGGTACTGCCCATTAACTCCATAAGGGATACTTCCTCTTAACCCTGCAAGAGGTGTTACCCCTTGACCCCATTGGAGGATGTCACCCCCGGACCCCTACATCGTGACCCCTCATCCAAAGAAGTTAAGAGCCAAATAAAAATTTTCCTCATTGGTTTTCATTAAGGATTATTGGAATAATATTTTTTTTGTAGGACTAAATCCAATAACTATATTAACTTTCTAACATCTTCTCTTATAGGTCATATATTTTGTCTAACATCTTGTCTTGCAGGTTTCTCCCTTATGATTGGTAATTGAAACTACTAATCACTTTATTTTTAGATCACCTATCAAAGATATCTTGTCAGTTTTTGAAAAATTATCTTGTATATTTTTTTATATATCACATATAAATTAATTAGTTAATAAATCTTTTTGTCTTCTTGTGTGTCACCCAAGGGCTACAATGGTGTATGTTCTCCTCCTTGAGTCCTTATAACAATTCATAGAAGATTAAAAAACATTAAAAAACTCACCTCTTTTTTATTTTATGGGAAACATGATATGTAATTCACACCCACAAACTTCCCATAGTATTAGGGTGATAGTGACCATGGATTTCACTAGTATGCACTAATCCACACTCTATGTTATAGCAAAGTATAAATATAAGTGATAACTATCATTAGGATAAATGGTTGACCCAATATAGTCTTCCATGAAAATTAATATTTAATTATTTGTACCAATCATTAGACAATACCCTACATAGACTTAGGCCCCACTATACCTAGTGTATATAGGGGACTTCCCTAAATAACCCATTTAGCCTAGCATAGGAACATTGACAATAAAAATAAGCTTGATGTCAGATTTAGTACCAAATCCCAAGTGACCATCATGTGAAACTATGATTGAGATCATTTGGGATATTTCTTAATAGGTCACTAGACTATAGCCTCACCTGTGAAGTTGGTAGATGGTGCAGTTTTCAGGTTACACACCCAAAATAAGTTTACTAGTGATAGGTTTTTTGTTTGCTTGATTTGGTGAGTGTTATGATCAAATAGTGATGTTTTTAAGCCATGTAAACCTCTTACCCAAACCTATAGACACATATGTATGCATTTTTCATCATCTTGTATATCTTTGTACATCTATGTCCATATCCTCTTAATCATACATTCTTTGTATATTTGTATATATCCTTTTAATATTATCTAATCTTGTCCTAGTCTAGTCTCATCCACCTATCACTAATCATAATCCCATCAAATGCATACCCTAATCAATTCTTGTCATCTTTATACCACATCTTATCACAATCTAACATTAACTTTATCCACCTTACCAATAACCAATCACACATCACCTTGACTTACTTCATCCCTTAGTTCAAACCAAACATTTATCTTGATCTTGTCTTACCTAGTCAGCTTATATAAAATATTTCCAAACTAGTCATAATTATATCCCACTCCAACTCATCCCCATGTCTATACTAGTCCTCATGTCAATTTTGTAGTCATACACAATCCCTCATCCACATTGACAAACAACTATTTTCACATCTAGGTCTTCATTCTTAGCTTGATTATGTCTAATCAATTTTGAATCACACACATAAACACATTCATATGAACATATTATTCCAATCATCTCATCCTATTTGATTCGATCATGTTAGTCTTGAGCTAGTCTTAATCCAATCAATCCCTAGTTGAAATTAGTATTTTGGGCTAGTATAGCCCATCATCCTCAAATATTAGAGTTTATTATAGCTTGACCTCATTAAAAGTCTAGATCGCTTCTTAAATTTTTCAACTTAAACATTATATTATCCCATCCAAAATCTCATATTATTGAGTCAAACTTGTGATCATACTAAAGAAAACCTTTATCCAAATTTGTTTCACACATTCCATCCTCATCTCTTAAACTTTCCATTTAATACCCCACATGTACCAATTGGGGCTGATGAACCACATCATATATATTCTATCCTCTCTTGATCCATGAAATATAAAACAAATTTAGATAATACCCTGATTGAGCAATGCCTCATGTCCAATATGGATGTGTTCCTTTCTCACCTCATCGATATGCATACTCAACATCCCATATACTTTGATCATGTCCACCAAAAATTACCTCCATTTTTCACCCATTTACATCAATCAAATCCTAATTCACACCATCTAGTCTCATTCAAACTATCCATCCACTAGTCATAGTCAACTATCTACCCCTTTCTAAAATAGTAAAGGGAATCCAATCATGCCCACATCATCTATTACTAACCCTCCAACCCAATCATGTTAAAAACCATATGATCTAAAACCCAATGCTTTGAAATCCAAAGCATTAAGTGAAGAAAACTCCTATACTCCTCTTCCTATATCATTAGAATCCCTCTTCCACCAACTTGATAACAATGAAATTATGGCCTATCCACCCATACAACATATTAATACTAAAAATCCTAATCCATCTTTGTATAAGGCTAAATAATACTAGTATATAACCAACCCTTCAAGAATACCATTAATCAATGTCATAATTTCACAAACTATGTCAAAAAACTCATTGACCATGGAGACATTGAAATTGAGAATGAATCAGATGAGTTTACATCCTTGGGTGAACAAAAAGAGAAATGCTAAGATTCCATTCCCAATCATGATCAATCCCATCCCTCTTTAATCCAAGGTCAAGACACCACATCCATATTCCATGGTCCCCCTATCTTTGACAAATCCTCCATTGAAGATGAGCCTTCTCCCCATGATCCTAGTTCCCCTTTTCTAATGAATCTTCCTTCTATGGGCCAATATTTATCAAACCCATTATATTCCCAACATATCATCAAAAACCCCATGATGAGAATTTACTTGTGGATAAAAAAACTTATATTAGAAGCATCACATTAGAGATAGTATTAGATTTAACACCAATTTTTTTCAACATTAGGATCATGTTCAAAATCAATGTTTGAATCAAATTCCTCATTAAAAAAAACATCCCTCATATATGTTACAATAAATGATGATCATGGTTTCCCTTTTGAAGATACCTATAATTTGGATGATAATCAATCTGTAGGCATATTCTAATTCCACATAAGATGATGAAGTCAATATAGAGTTTTTACAAGATTTATCTATCAAATATAGTTAGATTGGATCTGATCTTACATAATATATGTATTTTTAGATAGTCATGATGATCATTTTGTTGATCTTGAGGAGATTTTATCTGATGTCAAAACTAGGTGCCCTAAGAACATCTATGAGGACCATGTTTCCCCATCACCCCTCATTGACCTCACTATATAATCTCCACCACCTTAATCCATCATTGATCATTTTTTTCCATCAACAATAATTTAATCACCTCCCTCCATAGGGACAAACAAGAACATACATCATTGGACCCTTCTTTGAGAAATATAATATGTACTATAAATAAAAATGTCCAAGACCATATTCTAAAAGTCATAAATCATGACCAAATCACCTTTGACATAGTAATTCAGAATCAATAAAATTCCAATCATCAGCCTAATCAAAATGTGTTTCCCCTAGTGAAAACCTCTTTGAGGCATTAGGGTACCATCAAGTTTAAAATAATCATCATCTATCAAATCAAAAATAAATCTCATATGGTGAAGTCCAATATCAACCAATAAGAGGTAATTGAAAAATAATCCAATATGAAAATTAAAATAATGTCAAAAACATTATAATCATAATCGATTATCCATCAAATAATTATATCAAAGATAAATCACAAAGTTAAAGTGTTTTGGATCTCCTGCAGTCTTTTTTCATATGGCTCCAATCAAATATATAATGTCTAACATCTTTAATGATGTGTGTAACTACTAGTCCTAATCCTCAAACACCCACCACAACTTATTTTCATGATCCTATAATCCATTCAAATAGCATACACCCCTATCAAATTTAATATCTGATCCAATCCAAAAGTCATATCACCTCCCCGAGCAACATTATCTCTTATAAAGGTGACGAAGAAACTTGATCTAGATATTTGGAGGGGTCCCAATCAAGAGTCAGTGAAGGTCACATAAACATCAATAGATCCCACATTAATAACATGATCCTAGCATCACATATCTCAAGAACATGTGTTATCTAAATATCAGTGAACTATTTACATTTTGCATCTTACACCCATATCCAATAAATTGATATGCCATCAAAAAAGTCAAAAAATAAAAAATAAATAATAAAAAATAAAAAATAAAAATAAAAAGATTCATCAATGGTGAAAACTAGTCTTCTAGTGCCTTGGGAAAGTCCCATGATGAAAACTATTTTATAGCATCATGATAAAATAATTTATTATCTACATTTTACCTCAAAGATTTAGGGTAAAATCCATCCCTTGTCAATACCATCTGTGTCATATCCATCTATCCTCTATTCCTACAAATCATATCATGCATCTTATTATATCCATCCTTCCTTCCCATTTTAACCTTTGTAAGGACAAGGGAGATGTCTTGAGAAATGTTCTAGAATCATCTTGACATATCATCTAATGAACTATCAGGAAACTAGATATTTAGTTCCTTAATGATGTGGTGATTGGCACTTCATAATCCCATCTTCCTTGGTCTTCATCCCCACCCCCATCCTTTTATCATCCCCTCCATTATTTCATCAATCCTTATCTAGGTTTCTTGGCCCGATATTACCTTATATAGTAACCCCATATTTATAAACACCTAAAAATAGAAATATGTCAAAAACCCTAAAATTAAAAAAAAATCCACAAAATCCAAAAACATCTAAGTTGTCTTGTCTTATGTCATAAATATCCTAGTCATCTTATCTAACATCTTATCCGTCTTATCATTTTGTCATTTTATCTGACCTCAACATCCTAGTCATCTTGTCTTTTGTCTTCCACATCCATATTATAATAATAGTCCCAAGTCTAATCCAGGTCCATAACTTCTCCAAATTTTTATCCTTAATCCAAATTCACATCATGATAATCATGACTAAATTTATCCAACTCATCACCTAATCACTCATCCAACTGATTCTCATTAACATAATAAACAAGACACTAATCATAATGCATCTCTATGTAGATACTTATGTGTGTTGCTTGTATGATTTTTGACTTATTTTCATATCCTTTATTAGGTATTTTGTCATGTATGGTTTTATATCAAGTAATGAATGAGGATGATATGATGATACAAAAAGTTACAATTATGCTTTTATGTGCCCTTGATGTTTCAAAGTTCATTGTTTACCCCTTTTTATACACTTTGGCATAATGCCCTCTTGGTCATACTTATATCATGGGGAATATTGCCTATACTATTCTTACATTAGATTGATTAGACTATGATGGGCTTTATTTCATCAAATTATTTCTTGGTAATCTACACACATCATTTCTCATATCCTCTTTTACCTGCCTAATCATCTAATTAACCATGTCCAATCATCTAACCCACCCACATGTCATAGCATCTAACATATCATATCCAATCATTTATCTGAGTCCTTTATATTTATATCTAACATATATCATCCCCAATATAACAATTAACATGTATAATAGTCATTGTCATCCTCCTTATCTAGTCTATTTTTTATCCATCATATAGTTTAAACTACAATAGATTTAGGTCTATTCAGACTATGTAGGCATCACTTAGTCACATAAAGTGTCTTTAGTTAGCTCAACCACTCTCTCTTATTTCCCCATCATTCATCATCACATCTACCTTGTCTATCATTATCCTCAAGTCTTACATCAATCAAATCCTTGAGGTACAATATTAATCAATTTATTTATCAATCACCATTTATGTAATTATTTATCTAATATTTTCATTAAATACCCACACATGTTGATTAGACCTAATAAATCACAATAGCTATATATTCTCCACTCTATCATCCATTATCACTAAAAATTTATTGTCTCTTACTCCATTGCATGTGTCCTTGCTAGGGTCATCATCACTATTAATCACATTATGAATCATTATTTGATGCAATGTAGTGATTTTATCCCCTTTAATCTTTGGTCAATCAATCATATCTATTCTTCTCTGTTGTCTCCTTCATCATATCACTCAACTTTAATCTTTTAGTTAGACTCATAATCAATCTCATCCAATTAGTCCTATCCTAGCCTAAAAATATCCCTTATATGCATCCTTGTTTGGGATATGTCAAAAGCCTTTAGCTTTTTATCTTATCATCATCATGTTACAATTGATTCCCCTTGGTATGTGTCAAAAACCATGACATAGTTATTTCCATTACCTATGCATATGTATTTTTTAGGGTCATCATCACTTTATAGATCCTTGTTTAGGTAGAGCTCATATTCTTCATCATCTATCTCACATGTATTAACTTATCTACTTGTCTATTGATCACATCCCATCCCTCATTTATTATTTTGAGTGGCCATAAAGCTCTTACCTCCCTGCATATCCCTTCAAGGGGCATCTTATCTACTAACATCATGTATTGCTTCCACTAAATCCACTCATAATACCCTACCAAAGAGGGGGAAAATGTATGCACCTAAATTTTATTACAACATTTACCTTCACTAATAATATTATTATTCCACACTAACATAATTAATTTCATCTAATGATAACTAACCTCATCTAAATTTATCTAAATCACTGTTACTAATCATCCTAGTCATCTATCTAACATCCCCCTTCATTTTTATTCATCCATTAACCTTATTCCTACCTGATGTAGGAGCATCATTTCCCATAGTTTTAAATAAGTTTTCAAATATCTTTGAGTATTATTAGGGGTCAAACAAGTCATAAGGAGGTGTGTTGTGTTTTCTCTCTTAGATTATAAATTTAGAAGTCTTTTACTAGTCCTAACACTATGTAATGGTCACTAGGTGTTTGATTAAGACATGTAGGAGATATAAATGGTGTCTAGACCATTTTGAGGCTATGAAAAATATTAAAATACCTTTATTATCATGGAAAATTCATGATTAGAGAAGTTATGCTGAGGGAGGAAAAGAATAGTCAATAATAGATGAAGGATTGTTGAGAAGTCTTATGAGTTTGTTATAGAGTCTTAAGGAAAATAATTATAACAAGTTATTAGGGATAACTCATCCTCACATCGAATAAGGATATGATTCCCAAGTGGGAAGAAGGATAGGAAACTATTTATGTTGATCCATAGTTAGTGTGAGGGAGGTAAGAAAGAAGATGAAAGTGTTAAGGCAACGAAGCCTACAATAAGGACTTCAAAGGCTAAGATATATTTGTAAGTATGTATTTTGATTTTATGAACTCAAGTAAGTTCTTAGATTGATTCTACATTTGTGAAAACATGTTTATCTCTTGGGTCTACTTATATGAGTTTATGTATAACTAGAAATAAAGAATAAGATGTGGTATGTATCAATGCCTTTTTGTTCATTTGAAGAAGTATGGTAATATTGTTATAATATTATAAGGTGTAAGTAAGATCAACAAGTTTATATATTGTGTGAACTATCATATATAATTTCTCAGGTCTAATATAACTTGTGACAGTCATTTGAGGTTTAGATATTCAAGTAATTTTATTCTACGGTCTATCGTGACATTGTCTGTATTTGACAAAGTGACATAGAAAAGGTTGAAATAAAGGATAAGAGTATTCAAATAAATTATTCCATTTGGTTTGTAAGAAATAGATACATCTTCCCTATGGATACCAATGCAAAATTATCTCTTAGGTCTACATGACAAAATCGAGTTCCCAATCAATTTTTTGGAATCTTAATCTAGTAAATGAAGGATTGTTAGAGCATGCATGCATATACAGGTTATATTCATGTTAAGCATGTAATATAAGGAGGATAATATAATATTTGAATTATGTGGAGGCTTAATAAAAATTGCCTAGATTTCATCATTGTGGTTCTATTCAGTATCGAATATAGGTATTGATTTTGGCACCCTTTTAAATTGTCAATACAGTTCAAGTACATTGTCAAAATTGAGAGTTACCTAGAAATGAAAATGTATTTTTATATGACAATAGAGGGTATGATCGATTTACTAAATTGGTATGATATGTGAAAAAATATTTCGGGTCTACATAGTTCCCTTGAATACCATCTATTCTTTTCTACATAATGGAATTACCATATTTTAAGAGCAAATGAATATAGGGATTTGGTTTGAGAATTGGAATAATGAGATTCTTGTTATTTTATGAAATCTAATAGTGCATTTATTGAGAATGATCATTTATGTATTTGTAATATAGAATTATTTCATGAAATAAATAGGAATTATATAAGAAATCATTAAATATTGAGAAGTAATAGGATTTGGTAAAATGAGTTTTGTCTTCTATGGAGCTCTTGAGTTTATGATTATGAGAAGCATTATTATCATGAGATTTTAGTTCATTAACTAAAATACATAGACATATAGTAAAAAAGGACTTTCACATAGTCATAATTCATTAAGTATGCTAATGAAGGGAAATGAGCATATATATATAGGTGCATTTTCTAACCTTATATCAAATATAGTCCTTTGGATTATGTGTTAAAGTAAAAAAATGTTTGATAGAGTAAATACCTCAAATTATGTCAATAAAATAAAAGAGTTGGCTTTGAGAGGCTTATGACTGTTGGGTGAGTATTTTGTCACCAACTAACTAACGGTAAAATAGGTGCATCAACCACAACATAAGGAGATTTATTCAGCAAAATGGATGTGGTGACCATAGCCAGATTGAGACAAATCTCTCCTCTCAGCAAGGGGAGGTTCCCTATAATTTATATTATATATATATATATATATATCAGAGTTGTTGCCAGAATCTGGATAATGTGAATGTAATGGAGATGTGATCACATGAGATGAAGCAAGTGCACACCACTTAGATGCTAAAGCAATTTGAAATTATACAAGAAGCTAAATTGAAAAAGACAAAATGGAGAAAACCAAAATTTGATTAACATGAGATGGCCAAATTGAAGAATACATATAAGAGAGCACGTAAGTAACTCCTCCACAAAAGGTGGCCAAGGCACCCCAAGAATAGACTATAACTCCTCCATGAAAGGTGGTGACAAGGTGCTAAGAATATAGAAGTAACTCCCATCAAGGGAGTTACTTATGACATTCTTATGACACCTATGACACATCTATGACACACATCTCCATATAAGCTAGCCTATCCCAAAAATGTAGGAAAACTCCAAGTATGCACAAGAAATACAATTTAGCTAATTAGAAAATAGGGAAAAATAAAAAGCTACACTAATACCCCCCATAAGTGCAGCTTAGGTGGGCAGTGTGGAAATATAAAATGGGTCCCGACAACTAGGCCTGATGAGGTACCCATGTATAAATGTAATCTCCCATAAGATAGAGAAAAGGAGAAAACCCATTAGAAAAAAACTCCCCTCCAAAAGAGAGACATAAAAGAAAGAAGAGGGTAGTGGTCCCCCTAAAGATGATGTTGTTACAGATGTGGACCACACCCTAAGAAGAACTCATAGATGAATGAACTTACTCTCAGTGAAAGGTTTGGTGAAGATGTCTACAACCTGCTCCAAAGATTGGCAAAATATCAAGTCAATGACCTGACTATGAATAAGCTCCCAAATGAAATGCATGTGAATCTCTATGTGCTTGGTCCACTGGTGTTGAACTAGATTCATACAAATCTGAATGGTAATTTGGTTGTCACAATAAATGATGGTGGCCTACTTGATAGGAATGCCAAACTCAAAAAGTATCCCCTGAAGCCAAATAACCTTAGTAGCTACATTAATTGCTCCCCTGTACTCTGTCTCTATGGATGATATAGCAATAACATTCTGCTTCTTGCTAGACCAACTGATAGGACCAGAACCTAGAGAGAAACTGTAATTAGAAGTGGACTTACGAGTCTGTGAATCACCAACCCAGTCTGAATATGTATATCTAACCAAGTCAACCTCTATGCCAAATATTTAATGAGTCCTGTATCTATGTGAACCCTGTATGTAATGCAAGATCCTCTTAGCTACATTCTACTGAAGCTCATGAGGTTCCTGCATGAATCTGGAGACAAGTCCCATTGTATATGCTATGTCAGGCCTAGTGTGAGTCATGTAAATGAGACTACCAACAAGTTGTTGATACCGAGTGGCATCAACCAAAGGTGAAGAATAATCAGCCTCAAGCTTGACTCTTGATAGAAAGGGAGTCAGAGATGGCTTGCAATTAGCCATGTGAAACCGAGTCAATAAGTCAAGAGCATACTTAGGTTGTGTAAGAGAAATTTGTGAATCTGACTATGAGATCTTGATGCCAATGAAGTAGTGTAACAAACCCAAGTCTATCATGTCAAATATATCTTAAAGAGATGTCTTCACTACTTCAATAGCTGATGAAGAACTCCCGGTGATCAAAAGGTCATCAACATATAGAACCAAAATTAGGAGTGAATCATCCTGCCACAAGAAGTAGACATTGGGATCAGAATGGCACCTAGTGAAACCCACTATGAGAAAGAAGGAATCCATCTTGGCATACCAAGCCTGAGGGGCCTGTTTGATGCTATAGATAGATTTCCTAAGTCTACATACTAAGGAAGAATCCTAAATAATTCTTGGCGGCTGCTCCATGTAGATCTCCTCCTCTAGGTCTCTATGAAGAAAGGCACTCTTCACATCCATCTAGTGCACATGCCAACCATGTGATGTGGCAATAGCCAAGGTGAGTTAGATAGAAATCAAATTTTTAATGGGTGCAAAGGCCTCTGAGTAGTCAATGCCTTCCACCTGTGAGAAACCCTTGGTGACCAATCGTGCCTTGTACTTATCAAGTGACCCATCTACTACAAACTTGGTTCGATATATCCACCTACGTCAAACCATCTTTCTTCCCTTAGGAAGTTAAGTCAAATCCCAAGTGTGATTTTTGATTAAGGAAGAATGTTCTTCCTCCATAGCACTATCCCACTCAGGTACCCTTGATGCCTCTCAAAAAGTCTGTGGATCTGAAACTGAAGCAAAGAAGGCATGTGGATCTCTCTAAAAATCCCCCCTAGTACATCTGTCATCTGAGGGATCTCTTGCCCAAGTGCTAGCACTCTCAAGTGTCTGTCTATCCCAAGGTGGCTTGGAAGTGGGCGAGTCAGGTGTTAACTCCTCATCCTTTGACTGACTAGAGGTGTATGAATTTGCATCACTGTCCTCACTGTCTAAACTCAAAGAAGAAGAAGATGTCTCTGGCTCAAGAACCTATTGTGGCTGATTTGAATTTGATGAGGAATCATAATGAAGAAGTAGATCTAATGAGGGAGAAGTGTCAAGTGTTGAATCTCTAGGACTCTCCTGAAAATGGACACTTCTATTAATGAAAAACTCATGAGTGACTAGATCTAGAAGGTGATACCCCTTAATACATCTGAATATTCTACAAAGATGCAAGGCTTGGACTAGCATTCTATAGCTTTGAATTTCTTCTTTAGAATGTGGGCCACGGCTGGGGATCTAACCCTAAGGTGCTCAACATCAGGTTTCCTTTTATGCCAAGATTTAGAGTGTGTTATCCCTTTCAAAGCTTTGTGAAGAACCCTGTTTTGAATGTAGTAAGCACAATTTATGGCTTCAGCCTAGTACTATGGTACTAAGGATTTGGAGTGAATCATACAGCTACCCATCTCTTCTAAGAACCTATTTTTGAATTTTACAACCCCATTTTGTGAAGGATTATAAGTGACTATGCATTACAAATCAATCCCCTCTGTGATGCAAAATTGTTCAAACCTATTGTTGACATACTCCCCTCCATTATCAGTTCGAAGAACCTTGATGGATTTCTCACTCTATTTCTCAACAAGAGCCTTGAAGTCTAGAAAATTTTTAAACACTTCAGACTTTTGTTTGAGAAAATATATCCAAGTGTACCTAGAGAAATCATAAATGAAAGTGAGGATGTAATTGGCCCTTGTTAACTCCAAAGGTTGTGAATCCCTCCAAGATTTGCCTTTGTCAAATTTTGCTTCAGGATACTTCCCAAGGGAGCACCTCTCACAAAGTCCTTTTGAGAATTAGACATGAGGCAAGCCAATGACCATGTCATGTTTGCAAAGTTGCTCAAGGTAGCAGTAGTTAAGGTGGCCAAACTACTCATGCCATAATTTGATAACTCCATCTGAATGAGTCAACAATGCTATTGGAGAAAAATCTGATGCAAAATGTGAGAAGGTGTATAACCTTGCTTGGTGCTCTGCCCTACCGACTACCACTGTAGTATCACTATGCAACTCCCTAATAGCCATTGAATCTGGTGATAACTCAACTCTCATGCCCTAACCAATGTGAGTGATTTGGTATACTAATAGGAGATTGGTTGAAAGAGAAGGAACACTTAGAACATTATTGAATGTTCCTCCTTCCATTTCAACTGACCCTCTCCCTAGAACAAAAACTAATGTGTCATCACCCAAACTAATTGAAGTCATGCTACAAGGCTCTAAAGATGAAAACTCAACTAGTGAAGAGCCCATGTAGTGAGAAACACCTGAATCAATGACCCATGATGATGTAGAAGCTGTAGTAGCTACAAAGGCCTTGCACTTTTCTTTCTCCTTACCCTTGCCTTTTGCCTTGGTAGAATCTTGGGTAGATGAATTCTACTTCATCGACTCAGGAACACCTATGTTGTTCTTCTCTAGAAGATGAGTTAGGTGATCTATTTGTTTCTTCATGCATTTGTGTTCATCATGCCTTATCTTTTTACAATAGGCCCACTTAAACATCTCCTTCTTAAGTTTAGCATTGGAGGAGGAAGATTCAGTGTTGTTTTTGGTAGGATTGTTGTTTTCTTTATTCTTCTCCTAGTCCTTATTCTTTTTTCTCTTCTCCTTTGTTGAAGTCTTATCCTTACCATTTCTAGCTATCAAATCTTGGGGTTGAGTAGACTTCATTGTTCCCATTTGAATTAGCTTATCTTTCTCCCTAGTCAAGTCAGTAATGAATGAATTCAAAGAAGGCATTTTTCATGTAGTGCTAAGGGCACTTTTTGTGGCATGGAAAGTGGAGACAAAGACCGAATAGCTTGGACCTAACTTTGTGAGAATAGATAGGATGAGTTGATCATCTTTCTTCTCTATCTTGCATTCTTTCAATTGCAATCTAAGGGCCTTAAACTTAGTGAAGAAGTCTTGTAGGGTGTCAAAGTTGCTAGGACTTAGACTTATGAGTTCATTTTCAAGCTCATGTCCTCTCATCTCATCAAGCTTCCCAAATAAGAGTTATAAGGTGTCCCATATGTCTTTGGGAGTCTTGGAGGTTTCTAAATGGAAGAGAAGTTTTAGAGACATATACAAGCTCAGTAATCTATAGGCTTCAGCACTACAGTTGTACCACTTGACCTTTTCAGCATCAGTGTTGGGTTCTACTTTAGTACCCATGGTGATCCTATACAACCCTTTGATTCTAAGAATGATTGACATTTTAACCTTCCATTCATTATATTTGAAGGGTGTTAGGGGCTTAAGTTGAAAATAATCCATTTTAAGCTAAATTTAGGTGAAGTTGTGTTGATTGCAAGTTGTGAAATTATGTAGAAAGGAGAATGAAAGCAAAGATTTGCAAGTTGTGAAAAGTAATCACACCCCCCTGAAATATTGAGCCCACCCAAATATGCAAGTGCACACTCAAAATACATCAGGATCAGCTGAGAATGCATCTTAGAGCAATCAATGTAAGACTTACGCAAACAAGATGTCGAACTTAGTCAAAAATGTGTCCCAGGAGACCCAGATTTTAGGTACTTTATAAAATAGTGTGTTTTTTGACAAATAACAAGCCTACACCATGGATAATTTAATTGCAAACACTTTTGAAAAAAATGGCACCCAAATCTAAGCTACCATTTGCAAGATATTAAAGGTTTAATTTTCTTGTAAAGTAGTGTTTTTGCAAAAAAAAACACTAAAACATTAAAAAATGCCTATTTTGAGAGATAAAGTGGCCTTCCAACCACTTGTTGGATTTGGAATAGAACAAGGAATCCAAAGGAGGTTTGTGTGACGGGGAATTGGCCTCCTGCCAACTCGGGCCTCACCCTTCATCTTCGACAGGCGAAGATACAAGTTTTAAATGTAAAGCCCCAAATTATCAAATTGTCTAAAAAACTTAATATTCAGTCAAATTGACTGATTTTTTTTACAAGTCAACTTTCAACTGAAAAAAAAAATCAAAGGACAATTTTATGGATGCAAAGTGTCCAAGGGACCACATGGGACACCAAGCAAGGAAGGGGCGCCATTTTTTTATTTTTTTTTTAAAAAGTGCTGGCAGAAAAAACAAATGAGCAGAAGATGTGGTAGAACATTCTCACCAAAAACAAGGGTGTACATCTAGTTTCCAGACAGTAAAAAAAATTAGGTAGTGGCACCCTAAAAAATGTTCTGATTTTGTAGGATGTTGGGTGTTGTACAATTGATGGCGTGGTTATAGAAAGGATGCCGCTACTGCTTGGCATGCTAGAAGGATGTTAGACTATTGTTGGAGAGTGCGTGGGTCTGTAGGTTGAGTGCATGGACTAATTACATGGATTGAGAGAAACTGGATTGAATGAGTGAAGTGCTGCTTCTCCCTCTACTCACAACAATGGTGCCCAGTAGCTTGCAAAAAAGATTGGCCCTTCAACATCCAAGAAGCAAAACTAGATTGCAGAGATCTATCCTTTTCTTGCAGAGTGACCAAAAAAAAAAATCCACTTCCTTTGTTAAATCCACAACAAATATATAAGATGTCTTGGCAAATTCTAACTCAGAAGTATGATTTTTAACAATTTTCCATATGGATTTGCATGAGTTTTCAAAAAACTCTACCAAAATAATAGAGTTAAACAAAAAAAAACTACTAAAAAAGCAAAGTAAGAATTTTAGAATAGCATAACCAAACACATGATTACAAGAGTGGCTCTAATACCATATCAGAGTTGTTTCCAGAGTACAGATAATGCGAATGCAATGGAGACGTGATCACATGAGATGAAGCAAGTGCACACCACATAGATGCTAAAGTAATTTGAAATTATATAAGAAGCTAAATTGCACAAGACAAAATGTAGAAAACCAAAATATGATTGACATGAGATGGCCAAAGTGAAGAATACATATAGGAGAGCACATAAGTAACTCCTCCATAAAAGGTGGCCAAGGCACCCCAAGAATAGACTATAACTCCTCCATGAAAGGTGGTGAGAAGGTGCTAAGAATAGAGAAGTAACTCCCATCAAGGGAGTTACTTATGACATTCTTATGACACCTATGACACATCTATGACACACATCTCCACATAAGCTAACCTATGTCTCAATCTGGCTATGGTCACCATATATATATATATATATATATATATATATATATATATATATATATATATATATATATATATATAAGCTAAAAATAGACATAGAGGTGAAATCATACCATCCATCTCTCTTTTTTTAGAGATGATGTCCACAGAACATAGGAGAATTCTGGTGTAATTAATGAAGGCACTTCTCTTCTTTTAGAAGTGATATTCAGGCAATAATAGGATTCTTCTTAGGTAGTAACAAAAACCACCAGAAACCCATGAAAGCACAAAGTCATTCATTGTTCTTCCCACTGACTAGGATAAAGGAACATAGTAGTTTGAAGCATAGCCCAAAGTCTCCACATCAACTACAATAGAGTACAAGGTTACGAAGGATAAAGGGAGTGTAAAGTCTCTCTAGTATCTTTTACAAAAAACATAGACTGAAGACAATTATGGCAGCATAAAGTCTCCCACAGTTAGATTTAGGACATCTTCTAGCTTATTTCCAATTATTTTGCTTATTTTATTAAATGGATAAGTTTGTATTTAGGAAACTAACATAAGAACAATTTTCTAGATGACACAAGCTATTTTAACACAAAGTCTAAAAGGTTGCTTACTTTCTTATTCACTTAACAAAATTTTATTAATAGTCTGAGTTCAAAGTCTCAGGGTTGCCTTTCAATTTGGGCATACCTTTGCTTCTAATAATAGAGAGATCTTCCATCTATAAAATGAGAGATTAAAATATATATCATCACAAGAAAGACTAGGGCACTTGTTTTCATAAAAATGGCCCATACTGAATTGAATGCATTAAATATCTATGAAAAGGACATGCTAGAATAGGTCATCAGCCTTGACTTTGGCATTCTAAATCATCTCAAATTTCTCCTCCTTAGAATGGGTTGTATGGTCTTCTTTATGATGCTTACACAGCTATCCATTCACTTTTACTTAATCAAGAAAAATAAGCCATGCCATTGAATGTTTTATATTCTCTGATGTCCACCTAGAAGACTGTTCCACCTACTAGAAATAACTCTCCTATAGATATTTCAAGATTTCTTATTTTTTCTCTCTTTTTTCTTGCCATGTTTGTCTCTTCCTAGCAATCTGAGCTCTCAGGGCTATCTTCTCACTTTCAGCTGGCTTCTTCTGCTCCTTTCTGGGCTGGTCACTGAGTTTGTTCTCAGGGCTTTTGAAAATCAATGATTATTCCATCACACTAAATTTGACATTTGTGGGGACTTCATTGGCCCCTTTTAACCCCTTTGAACCTTGAACCTTGAACTCTTTTAGTTAAAAGTTCAACGATTCAAATGTTCAATTAGTTTGGCAGTTGAATGTTTTGTAAAGGGCCATATTCACTCTATTTTCTTCTTTGGTTGAACCATTTATTTGAACAACTTTTTGGAATCTTCTTCTTCCTCCATTCACTTGAAGCTTTCACTCAAATTTTGAACTCTTTAAACCCTTTGAACCTTTAAACCTTTGAACCGTTTTGTTTAAGGTTCATTGGTTCATTCTTTTTCTTTGAAGCCCTTTGAAGCTTTAAAGTTTTTGGATCCTTTGATTCTCTAAGTTCGTTGAACTTGTTGAAATCATTGACCCTTTGAACCTTTGAGCCCTTTTTGGTTTAACGTTCAATGGTTCAATATTCACTCTTTGAAGCCTTCTTTTCTCTAAGTCCTTCAAACTTATTGAACTCATTGAACCTTTGAACGTTCAAAGTTCAAGGTTCAATTGTTTAACGGTTTAATCTTAACTCTTCCAATTCTTTAAATTATTTAAGTCTGTCAAAGCCATTGAACCTTTAAACATGTTGAACCTTTGAAATCATTGAACCTTTGAACCTTGTGAAGGTGGGGTTCAATGGTTCAATGGTTCAAAGTGGTTCATTCTAGTTTTTTGAAGCCCACCGTTAAGTCTTTTGATCGAACCTTTGTGTTGAACCATCCTCAAAACACTAAGGAAATACCTTAAGTGTTTTGAACTTCCTTTGAAAAAAAGCCTGCCTATTGAACTTGTGACTTTATTAGCTAAAAAGGCTTGAATATTTAGAAAACTTAACTACTCAAAACATTTTGAAAGAAAGGAGGAAATCATTTTGACCTACAAGACCAAAATGGTCGACATGTTGTCTACAAAAGCAAGTGACAGATTTTGGGAACAACAGCTGGCTCCAGTTGGGGAACTTCCATCAATTGAAAATTGAAGAAATTGAAGGGAGTAGAAACTAGAATCTCAGTGCCTTCATTTTTGCCATTTGGCTACAGAGTCATGCTACCCAAAAAGAAAGGTGCGAAAAACACAATAGTGCCAAAAATAAATGAAAAACACAAAAAAGTGAAGGACTATACATATATACAAATGGGCTTATCTAATACTTCAAGGATTGAAGTGCCTCAGATGTTGCCCACTATGAGGTAGAGCAAATGGCGTTCTATCTTGGTATTCCAGCAAGAAACTATTTTCACCATTTAAATGATGAATGACAAATGGGCCTCTCCATAGGGAATCTAATTTTCTATGCATCCCTTTTGGTTCTCTCCTCTTGTCCCATAATAGGACTTGATCTCTAACCTAAAAATTATGGATCCTTACTTTCTGGTCAAAGAGTCTCTTCACCAAAATTTGAAGCACATCAATTCATTCCACCACCATAATTCATTTCTCATTAAGTTCAGTCAATCACATGATCCTTTTATCGATGGAACTTTCAAAAGTTGAATCTTGCACTACCTTTGCTAACTTTAATGCTAGTAATTCAAAGGTGATTGCTATATCTACATTCAGACCATACAAAATTTGGAATGGAGACATACCAATTGCCCTCTTGGGTGTAATTTTGTTTGCCCATAAAGCATCAAGTAATGCTTTACGCTAGGTTCTCTAATTGTCATCTACCAGCTTCCTAATAATAGTCACTAAGTTCTTGTTGTTTGATTATAATTGACCATTTCCTTACAAATAATATTCATAACAGTGGGAGAAAATAATCCCATAAAAGTAGCAAAATTGGGTAATCTCATGAGAAGAGAAACAAGCTGCATTGTCTGTTATAATCTTGGTTGGGACCCCAAACCTGGAAATAATGTTTTCCTTGAGGAAATTACACACTACTTTTGAAGTAGCATGCTTGATTGGAATGGTTTCCACCCACTTGGTAAAGTAGTATGTGGTTGTGAGGACATAATCATGTCCATCATTAAATGATGGATTTATAGCACCAATGAAATCAAATCCCCATTGCTGAAATGGCTCTTCTATCACCATAGGCTTGAGAGGTAACGTAGCCAACTTGGGTTTGCCAATGAACTGTTGACATAACTCGCATCTATGCATCCAAGCATATGAATCTTGAAACAAATTAGGCCAATAGTACCTAGCTTCTAGAATCTTATGGGCAGTCACAGGGGCATAAAAATATCCTCCACAAGCCAAATTGTGGAAGGACTCTAAAAGTTTGTTCTGCTATGCTTTATCCATGTAGTGAAGGAATACACCATCAAGGTTCTTATTATATAAACCATTATCCCATAGGATAAAATTATCAACTTTCAACTTAACAGTCCTCTTTTCTTTATGAGAAAGGTGAGCAAAGCACTCACCATAGGTAACGAAATAAGCAATATTCGAATGCCACTCATTCATAGTGGTGACAAAGAGAATTATTGGTGTGTCTTCAACTTCTCTTTCTTCATACCCTACTTCTTCTAGTATGTTATTAGAAATTAATTTATAGAGACCTCTTCTTCACACAAGCTTCTTTGGTTTGATAACAAGATCAAGCTCCTAGATTTTAGCAATCCAATTGCCCCTTTTGGTATGAAACTCTTGCTGAGTTCGTATGGATTTGACTATTGTATCAAGAACCAAAGCAATAGTGTGTGATCTCAGGATGTAAAAATGGATGTGCTTTACCACCTTTACCATAGCATATGCATGCTTCTCCATGTTTGAATACTTCATCTCATGATCTTTAAGAGGATAACTCATCAATGATATGGGAGATTCTACACTTTCTCTATTCTGTTGAACCAAAATAGTTTAAAGCATGTGTTTAGAAGCATAGCTATATATCATGAAGTCTTTGGTGTAATTAGGACAAACCAAAATTGGTGTGTGGCTGATAGCTTCTTTGATGTCTTGAAATGCCAACTTGCCTTCTTCAGTCTAGCTAAAATTGGCTTTGCCCTTCATCATATTGACAATGTGGCAAGTCTTCTCTACAAATTTAGGAATGAACCTTCACAGAAAATTCACCTTTCCAAAGAAAGAGTGGACTGTAGTCTTACTGGTAGGAAGAACAAGCTCTTGAATGGATTTAACCCTTTTTGGGTCAATCTTTTTGCCTTCTTAGGATACAATGTGACTAAGATGTCTACTTTTTGTGACCCAAAAAATTGATTTCTTAGGATTAATAGAAATGCCATTCTACCTACATCACTCCAGCACTTGTTGTAGATGATGCACATGATTAGAATGATGTTTAGAAAAGACTGTCAAGTCATCAAGCTATACCACAATGAACTTCTCCATTCAATTTATAAAAGCAATATATATCACTCTTTAGAAGATGGCGCTAGCATTGATCAATCCAAAAGGCATTTGTGATATGCAAAAGTGCCCCAAGGTGTTGTGAAAGTGGTCTTATATTGGTCTGCTTCACCAACTTCCACTTGATTATATTCTGAAAAACCATCTAGCATTGATAACATCTCAATGCTAGTCACTGTCTGTAGTAGTTGATCCATGATGGGCAGGGGATAATTATCTTTTACAGATGACTCATTTAGATTTATGAAATCAACACACAGGCAAATTTCTCCATTCTTCTTTCTCACATGGACTATGTTTTCAATCTAGGTGGAATAATGGATTGGGAAAATAATTCTTGCATTTAGCATTTTTTGTACCTTAGAAATAATAGTGCCTAATATCTTGGGGTTGTACTGCCTTTGTTTCTACTTGTGAGGCAGTGACCTAATTTGAGAGGAATTTCATGCTAGATTTCTTCAAGTTTGAGAGGTTTCAGATCATCATATGAATATTCTAAAACATAAATGTAATGGTGAAGCAGAGTGATAAATTTGATTTTTTCATCAGGGCTACAACAATTCCCAACGTTGACCATTTTTGGATTGTCTTCTATACTCAAATTGATTTGATCAAAATCCTTGGAGGATTTTAAATCCATTTGTTGTTCCTTGATAAACCTATGATGCTTGTTAAAAAGTTTCTCAAGAGAAACTAATCCTTTGAAAATTTTATTCCCTTTGATTTGAAGGAACTCTTCACCAGCTTTCGAATTTGGTTCCAGAGCTGATTCGTGTAGTGGAGATTCACTACCTTCAAAATGAAGATTTTCAAAGCTGTTTATTTGTTCTAAAAAAACAATGATTTAGTTGTCACCATTGAACACCTGCTAATGGCCACCATTATCAGGTACACTTTGTTGAAAGACCAACTCGATAGTGTACCTATCTTCTTTGAAATCTTGGTGAGGGACCAAGAGAGTTGCAGAGATGGCCAATAAATATGCATGACTATTGAACTCTCTAGGCACGATAGAAATACTAAAAGAATCAAAGCTTTCAATGCATTCCCACACTAAATTGTGATAATGTCCCAATCTCTCATTCTTATTTTGATATAGGTTACTCACCTGAAAAACTACCAGTTGAGTGTCTCCTTTGGCATGAAGGAGTTTAACACCTTTATCTTGAGTAGCCTTTAATCCGAGTAGCAATGATTCATACTCATCATTGTTGTTAGTGCTACTGAACTACAAATTATATGCATATGGAAAAATATCTCCTTGAGGAGATATTAAAATAAATCCAGCTCTAGAACTGGTAGAAAAATTTTTGCCATCAAATTTCATATTCCAGACATTATCAAAATTTGATCTTCTTTCATATTTTTCTTCATTAGAAAAGGAAGATTCTTTTTTATCTATATTGCGCCCTACCAATTCTTCTAATAACTTACTAATTTGATCACACTATTTTTCTCTTTTTCACACACTTCCCAATCACTTTACACAAAAAATAATTAAACAAATTTATTTTAAAGGTCTACCTACTTGGATTTCATCACCAAGGGGGAAGCTGACTTGGTTTCCTGGCCAAGTATAAGTAGGTGGTTGATGGTATATATTGAAAAATCACTTGACACCCTTATCATTGCCATATTGTGAAGTGAGGGGGTAGACCCCAATACTAATCTAGTATCATCACCAATATAGATCCCTTTTATTTTGTCTAAATTTTTTGGATTGTCACTTAGTAATCTTTCATCTACTGAAATAGGAATGTCCTTAGTAGACAAGAAGTAACTACCCATGTCTGAAGACTCTAACATAATTTGAGCTTTAAGGGCTAAAGTTTGAGTGACAATGTACTTTGATTCCTTCTCAGGAAGAAAATTTTGCATGATGCCTTTGATAGGGATCCTCACCTCAGACATGTCCATTCTCAATTTTCCAGCAATGTCCTTCCAAAAATTTTCCCTAAGAAGAATGTCATAGGAGGCTAGGATGCCAGCCACTAGGACTATCATTTTGATTCTCTTATCTAGGAAGGCCACAAATGTAAATTGAGCATCTTTGATTTGTCTCAGTAGAGTTACTTATTTGTTTTCCATAGATAAACATCTCCCAAAGGTCTTAGTCAGCATGAGACCAAGAGATTCTACCACCTCGATGGGCATGACATTGTCAGAAGTGACAAAATCTATAATGCAATTATTTAGCCGATGATTGTTTATCAGGAGGAAAACATAAAATGGTTCTGTCTTTCTAGGGGAAGCTAGAGGAGTGATGACAAGATTATTTTAGGTATATGTGTTCTTTGGGGGAATAGGAGTTACTTTCAAAATTTCTTGTCCTATAGGGACATTTTTATTTTTGATGCATCGTACTAACCTATCCAACTGCTCAGGGTTGGATTACAAGAATTCAAACTCAGACATTTGAATTTTGGTCTTCTTAGCATGGTCAATTATATCAAATGACTAAAATGAATTCAAAATAGAGGGAGGCAATCCATTAATCTAGGTTTTACTGGGTGTAGGACTAGTCTGTTAAGTTGAAGTAGAAGGTGAAAGAATATTTGAGGTACTTACTTTTTTATTGATCACCGAGTCCTTTGATTTGAAAGGCAGTAAAGACCCTTATTTAGCAATTGAAATTTTTGGTCGAGATTCTTATTCTATTTTTACTTTATCTACTTATTGAGTTGACTGGTTCTAGGACTTGGTAAATATAGTGTATGATCCATCAAATGCTTCTCCTTGACTTCTGGGTTCATCCTGGTAATTTAAGAAAATAATGTTGGAATTGCTAGCTGATTCTTCTTGGCCTTCTACAAAGAGATCAACATCATCTTATTGGTTCAACTCAAGTTGGAAATAAAATTAGATTCAGTTTCAAGATAACCAACTGCTGAGTTAGTTGATTCTACTTCAATGGCAAGCTTCCCTAGTGGGGGAGGAAGGTGATTTGGTTGCCCTTGATTTCTAGTATCATTTCCCTGATATGACTGGTTGGCAAATGTCCTCCTTGGTATATCTTGATAAGAAGGAGGAGTAGACATCCCTTATTCCATTTATTTTTTGAGAGCTATCAATTCATTTGCTAGCTTTTACACCATAGGATCAGTGGTGCCTGTAGAGGAAAATTCAAAAGATGAAGAAGATTTACTTCTATTAGGATCTCTTCTTATCTTTCCTACCAAGATAAGGTCATCTTCAACCTCAGTCACCAAAATTTGAGATACAACAAGGTCTATGTGGCCAGCTCACCTCAACAAGAAACTTACTTTAGGAAGCTGAGAACTGATGAAGAAGTATTTGAGATTCTCAGGCATCAGCTGAGCAATGGTATGAATCTTATTCCTTAGCTTGTCAAATTTGGCTATGAAGTCCCTCATGGATTCATGAGGCTCTTCCTTCATTTGTGTAAGCTAAGCTAACATGGCATGTGCATCTTTTATAGGTTTGAATTTAACCTTAAATATGGCCATGAGAGTGTTCTAGTCAGTCACTATTTGTGCTTCTAGATGATAGAACTAGTTTGTAGTAGTGCCTTGCAATGTTTCCACAAATAGTCTAACTGTAACATCTTCATATTCAACACCTATCACACCACAAGATATTCAAAAGGATATAATATGTTCATTAGGATGAACCTTCCCATCACCATAGAACTTGGGGAAATTTTTCCTTGATCTACGGGGTAGCTCATGTAGAGGTGGGGTCAGATTCAAGGGACCAAAAGTATTACCCCAAGGGCCTTGAGCTGCCATGATATGGTTGTTGAAAGGAGGGATAATAAATCTCTATGGGATATGTATGGACAAATATCTATTAGCATCAGAAAGAGAAACTTTGCCTGGTATTGGGGACCTAATGTTTGTAGGAGGAAAAATGCTAGTTCATTGAAGGTGAGTTTGTGGAGGGGAAAGATAAAAAATTATTTTGATGCAAAATCACAAATATAGGGTCAATAATACCTTGAGCTCTCTAGCTTCATGTCTATAGTGGATTTTCTAAAGTATAAAATATATATGGAAAAGAATTGAAACTGCTTCAATTTGAAGCTTGAGGCTTCAAACTACACATTTATCCCCAGCAGAGTCACCAAAAATTGTTGGGTGAATATTTTTGTCACCAGCTGACTGAAAGAAAAATAGGTGCATCAGCCACAACATAAGGAGATTTATTTAGAAAAATATATGTGGTGACCATAACTAGATTGAGACAAATCTCTCCTCTCAGCAAGGAAAGGTTAACTATAATTTATAGTATATATATAAGCTAAAAATAAATGCAGGGGTGAAATCATACCATCCATCTCTCTTTTTTTAGAGATGATGTTCATATAATAGAGGAGAATTATGGTGTAATTATTGAAGGCACTTCTCTTCTTTCAGAAGTGATATTCAAGCAATAGCAAGATTCTTCCTGGGTAGTAGTAGAAACCACAAGAAACCCATGAAAGCACAAAGTATTTCATTGTTCTTCCCACTGACTAGGACAAAGGAACATAGTAGTTTGAAGCATAGCCCAAAGTCTCAACATCAACTATAATATATTAAAAGGATACGAAGGATAAGGGGAGCTCAAAGTCTCTACAATATCCTTTACATAAAACACAGACTGAAGACAGTTATGGTAGTACAAAGTCTCCCACAGTTGGCTTCAGGACATCTTTAATCTTATTTCCACTTGTTCTAGTTATTTGATTAAATGGAAAATACTATATTTAGGAAACTAACATAAGAATAATTTCCTAGATGACACAAGTTGTTTCAACACAAAGTCTGAAAGGTCACTTGCTTTCTCATTCACTTAGCAAAATGTAATTAATAGTCTAAGGTCAAATTCTCAGGATTGCCTTTCAATTTGGCTACGTAGAGCTTCGCTTCTAATAACAAAGAGATCTTCCTCCTGCAAAATGAGATATTACAATATATATCATCATGAGAAAGACTTGGACACTTGTTTTCATAAAAATGGCCCATGCTGAATTGAATGCATTGAATATCTGTGAAAAGGCCATGCTAGAATAGGTCATCAGCCTTGACTTTGGCATACTAAATCATCTCAAATGTCTCCTCCTAAGCATGGGTTGTATGGTCTTCTTTATGATGCTTACGCAACTGTCCATTCACTTTTACTTATTCAAGAAAAATAGGCCATGCCATTGAATGCTTTATATTCTCTGATGTCCACCTAGTGGACTATTCCACCTACTAGAAATAACTCTCCTAAAGATATTTTTGGATTTCTTATAGCTGTTCTCTCTTTCCTTGCCATGTTTTGTCTCTTCATGGTGATCTGAGCTCTCAGGGATATCTTCTCACTTTCAGTTGGCTTTTTCGACTCCTTTCTGGGCTGGTCATTGAGTTTGTTCTAAAGGATTTTGAAAATCAATAGTTATTCCATCACCCTTAATTTGAAATCTATGGGGACATCAATAGTCCCTTTAAACCTCTTTGAACCTTAAAACCTTGAACTCTTTTGGTTCAAAGTTCAACGGTTCAAAGGTCCAATCGGTTCGATGATTGAATATTTTGTAAAGGATCGCATTCATAGTATTTTCTTCTTTGGTAAAACCATTTCTTTAAACCACTTTATAGAATCTTCCACTTCCTCCATTCGCTCGAAGCTTCTGCTCAAACTTTTAACTCTTTAAACCATTTGAACCTTTGAACCATTTGGTTCAAGGTTCAATGGTTCATTGGTTCATTATTTTTCTTTGAAGCCCTTTGAAGTTTCGAAGTTTTTGGATCCTTTGATTCTCTAAGTTCATTGAACTTGTTGAACTCATTGAAACTTTGAACCTTGGAACTCTTTTTGGTTCAAGGTTCAACGGTTTAATAGTTCAATATTAACTCTTTAAAGCCTTCTTTTCTCTAAGTCTTTCAAACTTATTGAACTTATTGAACCTTTGAACCTTTGAACCTTTGAAGTTCAAGGTTCAATGCTTCAATCTTAACTCTTCAAATCCTTTGAATTCTTTATGTCTATCAAAGTCATTGAACCTTTGAACGTGTTGAACCTTTGAACTTTGTGAAGGTGGGGTTCAATGGTTCAATGGTTCAAAGTGGTTCATTCTATTTTTTTAAAGCCCGTCATTAAGTATTTTGATCGAACCTTTGCGTTGAACCATCCTCAAAACACTAAGGAAATGCCTTAAGTGTTTTTAAATTCCTTTGAAAAAAATCCCACCTATTGAACCCATGACTTTCTTAGCTGAAAAGGCTTGATTATTTGGAAAACTTAACTGCTTAGAACATTTTGAAAGAAAGCAAGAAAGCATTTTGGCCTATAGGACCAAAATGGTCAGCATGTTTTCTACAAAAGAAAGTGACAGATTTTGGGAACAACAATGACCTTCATCAAAATAGGGTGTGTGATATGGAAGAAAGTGTGTATGATAAAATAGAAAATAACATGAAAATAATGAGGATAAGTGTGTAGATAAATTTAAAGGACAAAGGTTAATTTCTTATTTAAAATAAAGTGAGTCATATTTTTTATTTCATAAAGGAGAATAAGAGTCTAGCAAGACAAAAAAATGAGGTTTCGAGCTAGGTACATAGAACAAAGGTAGAAGATATATATATATATATATATATATATATATATATATCTTCTACCTTTGTTCTATGTACCTAGCTCGAAACCTCATTTTTTTGTCTTGCTAGACTCTTATTATCCTTAATGAAATAAAAATATATATAAAAACAATAATATATTTACCCAAGAACTCGTAGGCTCTGATACAAAAATGATGCATATGTCCTTTCAAATTTTGTGTGTGTGTGTGTGTTTGTTTCTATATATATATATATATAAACACACACACACACACACACACACACACACACACACACACACACACACACACACACACAAACTTGAAAGGACATATGCACCATTTTTCTATCAGAGCATACGAGCTCTTGGGTAAATATACTATTGTTGTTTGAAGTTTTTGGAGGGATTAAAAAATAGTGTTTCAAGGAAGCCAAAACCATTGAGTCTTATGAAAGGATAAAATCCAAAGAAGGATTAAAGTAGGTAAAGAGTTAGAAAATCTCTTGGGACAGGTATAAGATTGGGCTAGATTAACAGGTTGTGGTTGTAATAGTAAAAAAATTCATTAGTTTGAGCACAACATGAGATTGCTTCTAAAATTGATTACTTGAATTGATTGAATCATTTGAATTGAAAGAATCAATTTGAAGTGTTTGTTTTAGAGAAGGTACAATAGATGTAGATGCTAAAGTAATCAAGATCATAGCATTGAATACTTGATAGGAGCAAATGTTCCTATCACTCCATTTATTTGAGTGGGTAATTTTGATGTACCATAAATTGGCATATGTGGTGGAGGTGGCCTGTTAACATTCTAGCATTGAGGTAAATTTGATTGTTTAGTATCTTTCAGCATCAGTTGATTAGTTGTATGGTTTTTTGAGGTGTTTCATAAGGAAGGAAAGATTGGAAAGTCAAGAAGATAGTAAATAGTTAGCTCAACTAGTAGAGCACAAGAGGTTGATCAAAAGAAAAGGTGAATCCAAGGTAAGAAGGTAAGACAAAGGTCAAAATACTAAGGTGCAATAGACTTTGATGAGACTAAGAAGAAAAGGGTAGATTATCAAAAGTCCAAGGTGAAATAGATTTGGGTGAGATAATCAAGCAAGGTGAAATAGAATTTCTTGAGAAAATATTGTTAGTAAAAAAGTAATGGAAATAATTGTTTCTCTAAATTTTCACTAATTGTATTCAAAAGAAAGAAACTAAAGTTAAGAGGTTGTGGGTTTGATGTTACCCAGATTTAGTGCGCACCATATCCAAGCCTTGTGGGAGCTCCTCTTTGGCTATGGAGGAAATACCTACAATAAGAATGAAACTCAAACAAAGAAGATGTTAGAAGAGAATATGGTGGACTACTAAGCTAGGCACTCAGTCGTGGAGGAATGAAGCTTCCTTAAGGGATGACAATCAACTATTTTGAGATAAAAGTATTATAAGGAAAGAAATGATAATTGACTAAAGAAATAGAAAAGTAGAATGTTGTGTACCTATTCCCTACAGTCTGTGTGTCTTAGAATGTTACAAGAAGCTGGCCAAAGGTTTTGTCTAGTCTAGATGGGCTATTTGGATGTCTTTTTGGTTTGTTGGTTCAGAACACAATCACTGATGTCAATTGGATTACCGATGCCAGTCGGGGTTGTTGGCCTTGGACCACTTTTAGAATATTTCTGGGATAGACAAAGGGGTTTCTAGAGGTTGAAACGTTAGTGTAGGGTTGCAGGAAGGTGAATGAGGTCTGAGGAAGGGTATATAATATCAAATATCAATGAAAACTAATAGACAATATATTCTAAAAACACTGAATTGAAAACTAGAGTACTTAGCTTTTAAGGTGAAGAACTAGAGGTGTCAAAATAGTGATTCTCATTGTGGCTGATGTGACCGGTGTTGTGAGCCAATGAAGCAAACATGGATTGCTTCAATTCAATAGCTCAAGGTCCTCATACAATCTTTCAAACTAGTCTTTAGAATTATTTGTGTAGAGCTTTGGTAACAAGGAGAATGATAGTCATGTTTTGTTGCTTGAAATTTTAGAGTGTGCATGCCAATGTGCAAGAAGGTAGGGGTAGCTCAATGTTAGAGTTTGGCTTATGTAATTGATGTCAGTGATCCCACTAGCATCAATGTATAACTACTCATGTCGGCCAAAGGTTGATTAATGTCAGTGGAGAGAGAATAGGTAAAAGGGCTATTTTTAGCTCTTTACCCATTTCTCCACCTACCAAGTGCCTTTACCATTGGAGAATAGTCAAAACAAAGGCTTATGAGGCATGGGAGTTAGGGAGTTAAGATGGAGCGAGAATAGGTCATGGGTAGTTAGGATTTGGAGGACTTAGTCTTAGGCTGACTCATAGGCTAAGAAACGGTCTTAGGGTGAGGTGTCTAGGTGAGGTGTCAGTGAGGTAATTAATTTAAAATAAGTAGTTTTTAAATTAATAAGGTGTGGGTTAGGAGTGTTAACATTTAGAATGGCACCAATGGGGGTTGACACGATATTGGTGTCTACAATAATGCCTAAGGTAAAGAAACAAAAGATGAGAGAGAAGAAAATGAAAGAAAGTGAGATGAGGAAGACAAAAAAAGAGAAAAGTATGAGAGCGAAGTAAGAGAGATTAAGTAATAATTAATAGAAATGGAACTCATGATAGAGATAATGCAAGATGAAAACCCATGGCATGGATGGGTAATGAGGAAGAAATAGATGAAGTGGCTAGTCAAGTGATAGCAAAGAGGAAAAAGAAGGAAAAGAGATTGCTAAGTAAGTAATAGAAGGAGGAGCTAAGGAATTTCAATTACCAAGTTTTTAGTTTTGACATTGCTTTTGATGTTTTGAATGTAGGTACACAAGTTGTAGATGAAAATGAAGACATTGAGTCAATGGATGGACACATATATGAAGAAGAAGATTTTGAAGAGAAGGCTATATAGTTAGATTTGAAAATTGAGGGAGATCTTCTGAAAGAGATAGTAACCATTGATGAAGAGTTTCTTATTGAGAAACCAAACAAATTTTTTGTTTATCAAAGTGAGGAGCAACTATTTAAAGAGTTGGAAATCCTATGACATGCCATAAATAATGAAGAGAAACATATTGAGAATCAAAGGTCATTGAATGAACAAGTATGGTAAGAAAATCATGATGAGATCTAAGAATCTCAAGTTTTTATATTTAACAATCTGTTGAGTTATGTATGTACAATTTTTTGTGATGATTTAAATAATTTTTAGCAAGGATTTCTCAAAAAAATTCAAGGAAGAATCCTCATCTTAGAGGATCAAGTATCAAAGAGAAGGACAAAGTATGGAGTAGAATTGCATTCTCATCTATATGAGTAATTAGTTGAAGAAGATTTAGAATCAAGTAAAATAAAATAAGAGCAAATGAAGGAGCTAATGAATTATAAAAAGAGAAATAAATCATTTGAACAAGAGTTCAAAATTTTTGTACCTAGGGTGTATGATGCAGGAGCATCATTTCTCATACTTGTAAATAAGTTTTTAAATATATTTGAGTATGATTAGGTGTCAAACAAGTCATAATGATGTGTGTTCTATTTTCTTTCTTAAATTTTAAATTCAAAAATCTTTTACTAGTCCTAACATTATGTAATGGTCATTAGGTGTTTGATTAAGACATGTAGGAGATATAAATGGTCTCTATCCCATTTGGAGGATATGAACAATATTAAAATACCTTTATTCTCATGGAAAATTCATGATTAGAGAAGCTCTGTTGAAGGAGGAAAAGAATAGTCAATAATAGATAAAGGATTATTGAGAAGTCTTAGGAGTTCATTGTAGATTATTAAGGAAAATAATTATAATAATTGGTTGGGGATAACTCATCCTCACATATAACAAGGAGATGATTCCTACGTGGGAAGAAGAATAGGAAACTATTTAAGTTCATCCATAGTTAGTGTGAGAGAGGCAAGAAAGAAGACGAAAGTGTTAAGGTAAGGAAGCTTGCAATAAGGCCTTCAAAGGCTAGGATACATGTGTAAGTATGTATTTTGATTTGATGAATTCAAATAAGTTTGTTTATTTATTCTACATTTGTGAAAATACATTCAGCCCTTGGGTCTGGTTATACGAGTCTATGTATAACTAGAAATAAAGAATAAGATGTGGTATGTATCGATGCCTTTTTTTTATTTGAAGAAGTATAGTAACATTTTTATAATATTATAAGGTGTAAGTAAATCAACAAGTTTATATATTGTGTGAATTATCATATATAAGTTCTCAGGGCTGATATAATTTATGATAGTCATTTGAGGTTTAGATATTCAAGTAATTTTATTCTAGGTTCTGGCGTGGCATTGTCTCTATTTTCCAAAGCAACATAAAAAAGGTTAAAATATAGGATAAGAGTATTCAAATAAAATATTACATTTGGTTTTTAATACCAACATACCTTTTCCCTATTGATATCGATGAAAAATTAGATCTCATGTCTGCATGATAAAATCAAGTTCCCAGTCATTGTTAGAAATTTAATCTGCTAAATGAAGGATTTTTAGAGCATGCATGTATAAAGATGTTATATTCATGTTAATAATGGAATAGAAGGAGGAATAAATAGGCTTTCAGTTATGTGGATGCTTAATAACAATTGTATAGAGTTTATCATTGTGGATCTATTCAAAATCAAATCCAGGCATTGATTTTGGCACCCTTTTAAATTATCAATATAGTTCAGGTACATTGTCAAAATTAAGAGTTAGATTAAAATGAAAATGTATTCTTCCATGACAATATAACGTATGATAAATTCACTAAATTGGTATTCTATGTAAGGAAATATTTTGGGTCTACACAGTTCCCTTGAATACCATCTATTCTTCTCTACATAATGGAATTACCATATTTTAAGAGCACATTAATAGAGGGATTTGTTTTGAGAATTAGGATAATGATATTCTTTTTGTTTTATAAAATATGATAGGGCATGTATTGAGAATGATCATTTATGTATTTTTAATATAGAATGACTTTAGAAAAGAAATAGGAAGTACAGAAGAAACCCTTGAAGACTGAGAAGTGAAAAGATTTGGAAAAATGAGTTTTGTCTTCTATGGAGATCTTAGGTTTATGATTGTGAGAAGTGTGATTGTCATTAGATTGTAGTTAATTAACTAAAATACATATGTTTGATAGAATGAATACCTCAGATTGTGTCAATTAAAAAAAAGATTTGGCTTTGAGAGGATTATGACCTTTATAAAAATAGGGTGTGTGAGATAGAAGAAAGGGTGTATAAAAAATAGAGAATAAGATGAAAATGGTGAGGATAAGTGTGCAGATAACTTTAAAGGACAAAGTTTAATTTCTTATTTCAAATAAAGTGAGTCAATTTTTTATTTCGTAAAGGATAATAAGAGTTTATCATGACAAACAAATAAGGTTTCAAGCTAGGTGCATAGAGCAGAGGTAGAAGAGAAATTTTATTATATATATATATATATATATATATATATATATATATATATATATATATATATATATAGACACACACACACACACACACACGAAAAAAAATAAAAATTGAATGGACATATACATCACTACCCCATTTCTTCATTAATCCACCTAATCCCATATTTTACACTAACTAATCTCACTTGTCTAATATTTGGGAGTTTAAAATTCCCATAACCAACCTACAAACCTACTCTTAGGCTTTACTACAAGCCTACCCCCTTAGATTCTGTATAACTCCCCTAATCCTCACCTAATCCTATTCTAATCCTCAATTAGTCCTAATATGAAACTAAATTCTTCTACTCTCTAGAATATTCCCTCATACTCCACATTTTATAGAAATATCCATTTATAGATAAGCCCAAGGAATTTTAAATTGGTTATAATTACCCCCATTTTTATAGAGTCTTCTTCTCTAGAAACTTCCAATTAATTTTTAATTCACTAAAAAATACTCCTTCCATTGCCTATATAAACACACAATCTCCTTCCATTCCAGCTAACTAGAAACTAACTACATGAATCAATAAAATCCTCATGTCAATATGATCAAGAAATCCATATTATAGTAAAATTCATTGATTAAGCTATCATTATGCAGATATTCTAAGTCTATCCATAGTAATCCACAAGCAAAATTAAGAATCATTAAAAATCTGTTTGAAGATCTTGAAGAGGGAATAAAAGGAGAAAGGCAATGGTAAGAATTTCCTTATTATTTTTTATTTTATTCCATAATCTCTCCCTTTGATGTTATTGTGTTTTGGGTTAAATTTTATATATATAATAATTTTAATTCATATCTCAAAAACACGATCACATAAATATCATAATAACCTAGTGTTCCTGAGGGAACTACCTAATATTATGGAGTTGACCTTTCTAAATTCTACTTTGGAAGATTGGTTGTGATATTTCCCTTTGAAACTATTTGTCATAGACATGTGGTGTTTTAGAGGCTTTTGTTTTAGAAATACTTGTTTGAGAATGTTTGTTCGTTTAGCATGATTTTGACTTTACAACATAAGATCATTCTCTTTCTATAACATTTCTTGTGTATCTATATGTTTTTCCTTGATAAAATATATTTATAATTGATGTGTCTTAGGATGTTCAATAAACCCCAAACCTTGTTGACTAATATTATCAATTACTTTAATAGGAGAAGTGATGCCTTGGGCCTTTTTAACCAAACCTTGACCATGATAATCATACTATTGTAGATACTTTTGACTAAACCGATACCATATTAAATGTTTAGCCTCATTTTTGAGGAGGTATATTTTCTTGATTTATTTGTGATTTTTGTACTGTTTATTGATTTGATTGTTATTTTCGAACCTTTTGTTATTATGAGTTATGCTTTGGTTACCATTTTTATATTATTTTTGAGTTTGACCATTTTTGAATTTGTAGATGTGCCATTGTATGTTGTGTGGATGAAGTGTCACTATGTGAGTCATCTGTATCCATTATCTATTGTATTTTACTTTTCAATGCTAAACATGAATCAATGTGGTGCCCGTGCATTTTATGATATGCACAAAAATATCTATATCTCATTATTGGGTGTAAAGGAGGTAGGTTGAGCAACTTAGATTTAATAATGTCCCTTAGTATCTCACTTGAAATCTTATCTGACTTGTAAATATTTTTAGAATCACTCGTTATAGATGTGTTTTTTTATGATTTCTTATTCTAATATGTAACATTGTTTTCCACCAATTGACTAGTTGAAGATGTATAAACGTGATTTATACTATTGTACCCCTAGAGGCCTTTGTATTGTAAATTTTTTTCAATGTTTTAATATTTTCATGTAGTAGTTTATTTTCATTTTGTAAACCTTTAATTATCTTACTCAAATTGATAAGTTAAACACATAGAGTTTCATAAGTGCAAAACCTACCTATTTCTATTTGAACATGTACGCACACACCCTCTAGGGAAGAGGTATGAATAGATTGAGTAGGAGAATTCGTGACACTGTTATAGGTTGATTCATCTTATGGAGGAATGATAGAATGGACGTATTTAGAGGGAAGGTAGCTATCACTCTCATGGAGATGAGAAGGTGAAGGGGATTCTATCATGTACATAAGATATGACATTGAAACTTGAAATATAGTTTTTATCTTATATGTTAAATCCTCTATGTGTATATGGGTTTGCTTGTTAATGGATCTCCATATAGGATAAATATATCATGATATGAGATATGACATATTTTAATTGATATAAATCATAATATATTGATATGTTTATGTCTTTTTAAATTTCATTCCAAATTAAATGGAACAAACATGTAAATTAAAGTATTAGACTTTATAGAAAAAAGTGATTGATTTCTTCTCATATTCTAAAATATAAGTTTTGGAAATAAAATATAAGTATAAATAAAATATGATAAAAACCCTAAGTGTGTCTAGGGATAAGGTTATTTGAATCTAGTGTTTCTTTACAACAATTTAAATTATATGTAAATAAATTGAAATCCTAGTAAGAAATTTGTTTTAATTAGCTAGGTTGTTTAAAAAAAAATAAAAAATCAGAATTATGTAGTCCTATATTTATTGCTCAAAAATTTGGATTAATGTAAGCTAGTGTTTCAAGTAGTATTTGAAGTAAGTTAGGTTCACCAAATGATTTAACCTTTTTAAGGTTTTTACAATGAAAACACTATGCTAGATTAAAGAGCTGAGATGTCTAAATTAGTCAAATAAATATGAAATAATTAAGTACTACTTCAATATAATATTTTAACCTTATTTGATTTTCTAATAATAACATTAAATAGACATAAATAGATACTTAATTTTAAACTATCATAAATGATCTAGGTTCTAAAAGTTGAGATTTGGGTAGTAGTCTATGTCATCAACAAGATTTTGGTTTTTTTTGTTCACTGGACATTAGCACCCAATATGGATAGTAGTATGATATATTTTTAGTGTCGTCAATGTTATGTTAATATATCCTTTATAGGACTATTTCTATTTTTGGGGATCACTTGTATCTATTTATGTATGTCATGTTCCTATATGACCAAAAAATGTAGCTCTATGTTTTACTTGGAAAACTTAATTTTATGTGAAAACCCTAATATTATTGCAAGTATGGCATAAACAATGATTTTATGTGTGTTATTAGGATAGATTGTACACATTCAACACCCTACTATGTAGAGAGTTGCCTATATATTGTAAGTAATGGAAAATGCAATAGATTTATAAATCAATCTTAGCTCAAAGAAGATAAATCCTACATACACTTTTGATTGTGGATACATTATATATTCAAGGTCATGAAGAATATGGAACCACTAGACTTAGTAAAGGGATATCATACCATAGTAATATCACTAGGGAGGGTTCTAAAGCCTACAATCAAGAACTATGAAATAACCATAATTAGGTCTTATGTTTTCATATTATCTAAACTAATAAAAGGTAAAGTAAAAGTCTAATATAGTGTTCACCAAAGATTGTATCACACAATGGGGGTTAGTAAATATAAAAATAAACATTCATAAGAGAATATTAATTAAACTATGTATAGGTAAAACCCCAATGTATGGAGAGAGAAATATATTTAAAAACCATTACTTATGCTACTTATATCTACTAAAGACAGGAGAAAAGTTAGAGATACCTACCTTGAAGATGAACCCATCAAGACTTAGTCTCTCCCTAGGCCAAAGGTTCTTCACAAGAGGTTGTTGTGGTTTTTAAGGATCACAAATAAAGACCAAAACATCCAATACATTTTCAAAAGACAAGATTATTCACCAAGTAGAAACCCTAAGATCAGAATTTTCAAGTAAAATGTCATAAAATAAGATTGTAAATCATCATAAATGAATATTTAACTCTTGATGTCTCTCTAAGAATGGTAAAATGGATGTGTTTATATAGGAAACTCTAACCCTAATCCTTTTTAGAAGTTTAGGCTAACAAGGTCAATCTATTCAACCTAGTATAGTTATTGACAAAAATAAATTAGGTCATGATCTAGGTTGACTAGGGGCCAACCTAGAACCTAATAAGTTTTATCAATTAGAGTAAAAGGTTGATGGGGTTGATAGTGTAACATAAACCATGAAAAAAGTGTTTTAGATAGGGAAGGGATAATGAAGGTGGTAAATGACGAGAAGAGGATGAGAAATAGGAAGAAAATCTTAGGAAAATATTTTTACGAGATTGTTGGATTGATAACAAGTGGTGGTAAGGGACAATAATCTTAAGAAGCACCAAAGGTCTACCCTCCCCTTTCTTGGTGCACCCATTAAGACATGCACTTAAATAAATTAAGACTTGATGGGTTCCTACAAGATAGAAAGAATTAGTAATTAATAAAATTTTAAAATATTATGTGTATACATATACCAATAATCCAAATAGGGATCAAGTTTGATGTTTTTCAGCCACCTGGTTCTTGATATATATGAAAGTGAATGCTAGGGTGAGAGTGGTCTTGGATGCCTTGAATGTTCTTAAACTTTATAATTATTGAAATTTGGAATTAGGGCTATTATATATGGTAATATGTATAAATTAAGGTAGAATAATGATCAAGTACCTTGATTTTACACAACTTTATCTTTCAATTGAATATATTTTGTATTTATTTTCCATCTAGTGAATAGATGTGGATTAGGCTTGTATTTATACAGTTTTGCTACTTATACATATAATAAAATGAGATTAGGCTGACCTTAAGAGGGAACATATTTAAAAAAATATATGTTGGGAAAATATAAGACTAAGGATTGTAGGACCCATTTGGGGAAACTAACACCATGTGGTTGTAGTGTTCCAAATGTGGTTTTAATGTCCTCATTATAGACTACTAAGTAATTTGGATTTGGGTCTGAGATGATAGTTTTGGGACTATGTTATGATTAGATATAGGTGACTATCATCTGCTAAGTGAATGAAAATTTAATTATAATACAATAAGGATAGTTCCATAGCTAGCTTAGGGGTAGGTTAACTCAAGTGACACTCTAGGAATATAATTACCACTTTTAGGTGATTACATTCTTATTTAAGAAATAAACCACCCACATAATATTAGTTTTATCCACAAAAAAATTCATTAACATGAATTGTGCCCCCTTGATCACTCCCTAGGGATGTTAAATAACATTCCTAGCTTGCCAAATACTAGGGCCAACTCATTGGTTCAAACACTTGATTTAGTAAAGGATGCCTCTTATTAAGTGGGACACCTAATTTAAAAATCCATTTTAGTAGTGTAATATTCCATTAATGGAGTTAAAATTCCATTTGTTTAAGTGGGATGCCATTATTTTTTATTTACAATAAATCTTGGTAAAACATAGCTTCAAATGACAACAAAAAATAAGACCATCCACTCATAATTCAATCACCCCTAGCTAGTTGATATCCTTGCCAATTCCTTTTTTTGTGAAATCCTATGGGGAATAAGTCCACATGGATGGACTAAGGGATCAAAAAGTTTCAATACTATGATTCTAAACCTATAGTTCATCACCAATATCACAATGCTTAGAGAGTGCATGGTCTTCTCCTAGGTAGAAAATGAAACCTTGAAACTAGATAATGTAAACCACCGAAAAAAATATTTAAACCAAATTAATATATTTATAGAGGTTTATTGCATAATAAAATAATATAAAAATATTCCCTATTTATTATGGATATCACTATCCAATTCTCCTAACAAACCTTCCAAAAATCATATGGGAACAACTATATGCCAAAATAAAAGATATGAGGAATGTTCCAATAAATTAATTATCTACCAAATTGTATATAGTGAGTATTAATAAACTAATCACTTACCTTATTTATAAAATGGTGAATTATTCACTATAATACAAACTATCACATATTTTTATTCTATTAGTATACCCTTCAATGTTTGTTTCTCACATTCCAAATAATTCAAGCCAATGTTGACATACTAAGTGTGTTGGTCAGCCCCTAGGATCTCTTTGAAAAAATTAGATTCAGTTATTTTAGATTATTTCTACATTTGAGCTTGTGAATCCATGTAAAAATATCTTTCTATTGATAAAATTACCATATGTATACCATTCTCTTTTATTTGTAAGAGACCATCCTCTCCTAAGTATTTTACATTTATAGGTTCGAAATACTTTTCATTTATTTTTTGAGATTTAAAGGCTCTATAATTGTTATTAAATTGTATGATTTGATAATCATCATCAAATACCTAGAATTTTTCCATGTTGTTTGGAAAATAAAGGAAAGGAACCAAATCCACATAATTTTTTTACATTTTACATTCATAGAATGGTGTTAAGTTGGTCACTGAAACTACTAATGAATCCATTGTTTGATTTTCTTCTCTTAGAATAACTATGATTTTGAATGATTCAAATATTTCAATAAGATCCTAAGGTCTATGTTTATAATTATTTAAGTAATAAATTTTTAATTAATATTTATTTTTAATATGGTTTACCACTAGATTTGAATCACCATATCTAGAACTACTTGATGTTATATTTCAATGAAAACTATATACCCAAGATTAGTAATTCATACATAGATAAATTATTGGTGTAAATGAATTATAAACTATATGTGGCTCGTTTAATCACATAAAAATTACACTTGAGTGATAAGAGTGTTACTTGAGACCACCCATACCTCACTTAGCATTAGACCTATCTTAGGGCCTATTTAGACACTTATCCACTTTTCATGCAGGCCACATGCATCCTTAAACATGCCTAAAGTAGTTTGAGATTCCCACCTTTATATACTATCCCTTAGTGCTTTAGGTTCTTCCAACTAAACAAAAGTACCATAATAGAGATAGTATTTTTTGGCATTATTGTCCTTTTCCCTCATTTTTCTACCAAAGTATATATTTTTAAATGAACAACCCCCTAGGGTTAGCCTAGACCTAGTTTAAGACCCACACAAGCACTATAATAATTTATATACATGAATTTTATAACTCTAACAACTAGATGGAAATCATATATAAATTACACAAACATACATAGAGCAAGTTCTGCACAATCAAGGTTATCAATCCCTTATATACCCTACTTATACATACAACCATCTACAACATTCCTAAGCTCAAATTACTTGTGTTTACAATCTCAATCACATTTAAATCACTCAATTAAGCATTCATACCATGTTTAATTTTACTTATACCAACACTTAAGTGGGAATCACTTCATCAAGCTCGATCCCTCTTCAGAGTATTGGTATGTAAAAAAATCTCATCATAATAGGGTGTTGAGGATGTCTAGAATACCCCACTAACAACACACTTTTATACTTGTGCCAAATAGATGCCCTAAAAACATGGAGGTTTAGGGTTTGTATATAAAATAATTCAACATATGTCATCTAAAGAGATTTAGAACTCATGTAGATATGAATAGGCTTGGAAGACTAAAACATAAGTGTACCTAGAATATAATAGTTCTTTATAATGGACATTAGTGCCAAAATAGGGACACTAGTACCACATGGTGCTATATTATAAAAAAAGTGATATTATCTAGAAATAGTTTTGAAATCTAGATCTTGTCTATGACACTTTGATTAGCCTCTATCTCAATTTTCAACTTCTAGATCACCCATTTCAGTTAATTTCTAGTTAATTATTTATTTACATTCTTTATTAATATTTTTAAAAAGATAAAATTAGGTCAATTGTGTTAAAAGTTAGTGGTTTTATTTATTGCATATTTTTACCCTAATTTATTATACACTAACCTTTAGTAACATAAGATTTACATTTACTAAGTCCTAAAAAGTTAAAACATTTGGTGAACCTGACTTACTTCAAATATTGCATAAATACCAACCCTAGACAACCCTAGGATTTATGTTTCTATCCTTCTAAGACCCACACTCATATTTCAAATCCATATATATTTTTATTTGTATTTTATATAATAATGATAATAATGATAGATGAAGTTTATCACTTTTTAATATAAAGTTTTCATGCTTACTTTGCATTTTTGTTTCCTTTTATATGGAATGAATTTAAATATGACATAAACACATTTGTACATGACGATTTATATCAGTCAAAATATATGTCATGTTTCATTCTATCTCTATCATGTTATTGTTACCTTATGTCGAATTCAAATAAGAAACAAATCGTTATATATATATATATATATATATATATATATATATATATATATATATATATATATATATATATATATATATATATATATATATATATATATATAACGATTTGTTTCTTATTTGAATTCGACATAAGGTAATAATAACATGATAGAGATAGAATGAAACATGACATGTGTGTGTGTGTGTGTGTGTGTGTGTGTGTATGTATATATGTATATATGTATATATATATACATATACATATATACATATACATATATAAACATATATATATATATACATATACATATATAAACATACACACACACACACACACACACACACACACACACACACACACACACACATATATGGTCAATTAGAATATAGTTTATTAGACTTAATCCATAAATTTAATACTCTAACAACTATGTTTGAAGTTTCAATGCCATATACTATGCACAAGAAAGAATCCCATTCTCCTCCTCATCGCCATGAGGGTGATAGTTACTTTTTCTTTAACAAGATCCATGTTATCAGTTTATTATGCCTATTTTTCATACCCATTTATTTTTATGAAGCTATTACTTTTCTACCATAGAGATGACTCAGTTATAAAGTTTAAAATTGTGTCAAGGACTTAATCAATTAGTAGTATATTTAGATTCATATTTTCAATTACATAGGTTGATGATGATTAGTTTATGAATTCATATTTATATTCTAAGTGGTTTCAAAAATCATAAATGGATGAATGAATAAAATGTGTATATGTATTTATCATGATGAATATTTGTTCTCAGTCATTATATTTTTCATTTGATTATTGATCAAATTATAGTACATCATTTTTAGTTTAAAATAGTAACATTGACACTTTATATGGTTTATCAAAATTGAAAGCATTATACGATTTTGATGATAAAAATTAGATATCTTCATTGATCTTTAAATGATTACTTTATATGGATTTCATATTAGTGTTTAGTTGATAGTTTAATCAAATTATGTTAATTATTCTGATATTTTCAATGGTAGTTTGAAACATAGTTTGATCAAAATGGAAATACATTGTTAAATGGAAATAATCATTTTAAATTAATTCAAATTCATTTTCAATTATATGGAGTGTCATAATGAATACAATGTTATGAGTTTGGTATAGGTGGAATTTGATTTAAATTTTTAAATTTAAATTATTTTCTAATGATATTAAATATCTTAAGTTCTAATGTAATCTAGTTTGAAAGTCTTAATGTTCACTTAAGTGTTATTCATTTAAAACAATTTATGAACTAAGGTTTTGTATGATCATGAAGGATTTATGACATAGGCATATTGAATAAATTCATCGATTGAAAAGTTGAGTTAGTAGTCTATTTGGCATATTTCATGGAATGTTAGCTGGTAGGGTGAGTTAATTTGAAGCATGATAGATGCTTCAAGAGCTTCGTAAGATTATTTGGTGGTTTAAGACATTTAATGAAATGGGTACATGCCTTGAATCTCACAAAATGATAAGAGATTTAGCAAGCATATTGGTTATTACTAAGTTTGATGGCTTTGCTAAGTTGGTTAGCATAATGATAAGTACCATATTTAACTATAATGAGCCATTGGTGATTGGGCACATAAGCATGATAGTTATTTTTGGGGACTTAGATTACATATAGGATTGTTTTCATTATTTTGGTCATTTTGTGAAGCTTTATTGTAGAAATGACACTCTGTTAGATTGGATTTTTGAATTTATGATAGAATTTATCAGAGGAAAATACATATAAGTATCCCACTAACAAGATGAATGAGTTTTGAAGAGGTTTATGAGTCATTTCGAATAGTTTTCTAGTTGCATGGAAAGACGCTAGTTTCTAGTCTACATGTTGATAATTTTTTATAAGTTGTTTATTTTAATATGTGCATGTTTGTTTTGGAAGGATAAAAGCCTACAGTTTAGTGGTTGAAATATATCATTTCTTTACATAGATATCGATAATAAATGGATTTGGTTTTTAATATATAATCTCAATAGATGATGAGATAAATAATATGTTGGTTAGCTAGTTTGATTTGTGGATGGTCTTCATGAAAATATTGAGTCTTTTATTTTTTGAATTTGTATATTGGTTTGGGTTTCTATGAGTAATATATTATTTAGTTGAGTTTTGAACATACCATTTATAGTTTCAATAGCTTGGTTGAGACATTGGGTTTTTATAAAAATGAATTATGTGTGTTTTTGTTTCATGAATATTTTGAAGTTTTGAATGGTTTATGTTCATCATGTCATAAAGAGGTTGTTTTGAAAGGCTATTAAAACATGAAAATATGATTATCCAGTGATATTTTGTTTATATTCTGATATTTCTAAACTTGAGTTTCATAAATCCTTGAATATTTTGATGATGAAGTTATGCATGGTTACATTTTGGTAATATAGTATGTTTAAATTTGAAAATAATGTAAGTTATCTTCTAGATTTGCACATCAATTTTGGTTTTTGAGGGTTTTGTTATATTATAATGATTGGGTGTTTTATTATATTGAGGTCATAAGTTATGTACATGTTTAGGGTTTCATAAATGAGTAAATAATGGAAAGTATCATAGATTAAAACATTTTTCAGGTATAATGTGATGGAATGTTGTGAAAATATTCTAATGGAGGGTCTTGATTTGCTAGTAAAAAATAGTTTTGTGTTTATTTCAAAGTCTTGGAAATGAATGAACATGGAGAATAATTTTCTTAAAAAACTATAACAAGATATTTCTTAGTCTTGATTTTCTATTGGTTAAATATTATATAGTGATATTTTTGTTTGAAATTAATCATTTTATATTTTTGAGTTTTATTACAAAGCTATGTTAGGGTTTGATGTGAGATAATGTTCAGGCAACAAATAGTGATATGAGAATTTTGGTAGAATCTATTTGTGATATTTTATTAAGGTTTCATATTGAAATTTTTTGGAACATTATGATATATTGTTTTTCAAAAAATTCATAATAGGTTGTTTTTTATTTTAGATTATGACTCAAAAAAGATCGGTTATTGTTCAAGTTTATATATTGATGAAAGATTCTATTGAATTATTCGGATTACTTAAGTCTCTTATTATATTTAAGAAAGTTTTACAGGCTAAAAATTGAGAAATATAGGTTATAAATGTTCTTCATAAGTATATTTATTTCATTAATGATTGAATTGTTTAAATTTTGAAGATCTTTGTGGTTTTAGTTGGAGTTTCAATCATTTTGATACTATATTCACACAATGAAAACATAATTATATGACAAAATATATTGAAAAATAAATTTATGAGGATATACTTTTATTATGGGTTGAAAAATGAAAAATTATGATGATTAGTTGACATAGTTGGAGAAATTTAGTTTTGTTTTAGTCAATAGACAATTCAGAGATTTTTGTTGATAATGAAAATTTTACAAGTGATAGTGTGTTTTATACACAATTTGGTTTCATATTGAATATATGTATGTTGATTTTTTAGTCATAAATAATTATTTTTTGAATATATTGTAAAATATATAGGATGTTGGATGGGATCAACCTATATTAGGGAGAGATAGTGATAATCAAGGTTGGGGAAAAAATCAGACTTCTAGTATCATGAATCAACAGAACCTGAATAGACAACTTCAAAGAGGAGTTTGCAGGGCTAGGATATTTGGCCTTAGGTATGATAATAGGGGAGATATAATTTCAATCTACTTTGATGCCACTAACCTTAGGTTTTAGAATGTTTTGAAAAAATTACCATTGAACCCTACAAATCATAGGGGTGATAGAATATTTTGTGGTGATAGATTTGAATCCTGATATCATTCCCATAGTAGTTATTTTCACCACTTATAGAATAATCTACATCAATTTATAGTTCAATCACCTACTCCAAAGAGAACCCAACATGTTAATTAGCCACACCATGATAATGACACCACCCATCTAGACACTGAAATAGCCCATGCCAAGAAAATTGTAGCTATTACCTTGCCTTATTTTTTTTATGAACCCTCACCATCTCATAGAGATCCTATTTTAGGGTGAAAAAAATTAATTTTTAAGGAACCTATTTCACTTTGTAGGAAATTTAGCCTTAAAAATCATTTAACCACTTCAAACAAATGATCAGATAGTGAATATGACATGGACACTCTAGTTGAGGTCAAAATTCTTGAATGGATTAAGTTAGAGGTGGATTATCCCACAAGTGACTCAAAAATGAACATGTTTCATCTTCTAGTATTTGAGATGGAATACAATGAGTGTGTGAATGAACAAAGAAAACCAGTGGTTGAGGTTGTTTATGATTCTGATAATTATTAGATGTTAGCAAGATAAATTTTCATTTTAAAGTTGAACTTTTAAGTAAGAAAATCTTAAGTACTTTCAGATTTGATACTTTGATTTTCAAATTTTGATATTTTGGTTATGATGTTTTGAAAGTACAACAGAATTTAATTTTTTGATATATATAAAATGCCTAAGTAGTTCTTAGAAATATGCAGTATGGTATTAATATAAATAAGAATTTCATTAAATTTGATATATCTATTTATTTATTTAAATATGTTATTCTATTTTATTATTAATTGATTAAGGTCCCCACCCATTAGGAAGTACCTAGTCTATATTCAAATTTTAATCTCTTAAAGACTTTTAGGTCTTAAATAACCTTAACTAATGAATTTATATATTAATTGACTTTTAAAAATTCAATTAGTTAAGTTAAACTAGTAACTAACTAATGTTGGTTACAACTTCTTTTTCTAACCAAATTTGAAGCATAAAAATATATCAAGGCTTCATTTGAAGAGAAGGAATAACACATGTACTGAAGACTTATACATTGTGAAGTCAATCATCTCTCTCTCTCTCTCTCTCTCTCTCTCTCTCTCTCTCTCTCTCTCTCTCTCTCTCTCTCTCTCTCTCTCTCTCTCTCTCTCTCTCTCTCTCTCTCTCTCTCTCTCTCTCTCTCTCTCTCTCTCTCTCTCTATGATAACATGACTTTTGTAGATAGACCAAATGATACTTTCTTTAAAGGTTGAGTACATTTCTTAGACAATGCATGTATATCCATTTTTATATTATCATTTATAACATATTATCTTTTGATGATTGCTTCTTGTAGTTCTATATGTAGAATCTAAGTATTCAACCTAAATAATGATGAAAAATTAATTATTTGTGAGATTTCATTGATCTATTTGATTGTAAAAGATGTCTCTCAAGATATTTTGTAAAGAAAGATGTTGGTTTCTCAAATAAAATCAATCAATTTTTATAAGTTGACTCTATTTATTTAGACTCACATATTTTATATATATTGTAATTTATTTTTATTTTGACATTAACTTAGTTTAATTTGATTTAGACTAATCTTTTATTAATCTAATTTTTTTCCTTTTCCTTTTAAGTTTTAATGTATTTTACTTTTAGTTTGCTTTTACTTACTCTTTATTTCTATTTTTATTTAGTTAGTTTCTTAGATTGGTTTCCTTTGTTTAATTTTTGAGAGCTAGATTTAGTTAGATTTTAGATTTGTTAGTTTATAGATTTAGTTTAGATTTATATTTTTTTAGTTTGTTTAGGTTTAGTAAAATGCCTTTTTTATTTATATAGTTTGCTAGTTCTTTTTTAGTTTAGTTTTTGTCCATTTTATTTTATCCAATTTAGTTTTTTGGTTGCTATTTGTTTATTTCTCTTATCTTTTGAGTTCTTCTTAGTTGTTTACTTTATACAAGAATTGTTTATATTTGATTTATCTCAATTATATTTTACTTGTATTTATGATTTATTATCTTTCTATTATTTGGAAGTTATTACAAAAAAAGAAAGATATTACTTTGAAATATATTAAATTATTGAATCAAATTTATTTCCTTCAAGAGATTGTATTTTTCATAGGCCTTCTCTATCAAGTAGGATAGACTATACATTCATATCTTAACTGATTCATTATTTGATAAGAGGATTTCTAAAATTATAATGGAATATATTATATTCAATAGCTTATTTGTTATTTCCTAGAACATATAAAAAACCTCTTGAATCTTTAGGATCATAATTAAACCCTTAGAACTTTTATATTAGATTGGTATGATTTCAACTTAACCTTCATAATAGATAAAAAGGTTGATTAGTTGATTGTACAATATTCATCTTCAACACTCTCCTCTATGAGATGAAACTAATGGGACTGGTTTAGATCTGAGTATGATTAACGAAAAAATAAAAGAGCTAAACACAAAAAAATAATCAGACAACAAAACTATATTATATTCATCACATATCTGAATAATACATAGGCTATTAAATAGTCAAGATGGTTTACCAATTTCTTATAAAATAAGAAGGATAACAAATAACTAACCTGTTAATAGAGATATAGGTAAAACTAAAATATATTATTTCTATAAACAATGTATTTTACTAACCTAATAATAATAACCAACTACTAACTCACCATATGATAAATAATATTCGTTAAATAGTAATTTACGTTATAGTAAATATAAACATGTGAGCACTAACATTAGGCTATTCCTATAATTCTCCCCCTTAGTGTGAACATAGGAAAGACATTATCCTGTATTGAAACTCCCATCAAAACCAAATGATGGTTTTTCACTTGGCTAAACACCAACCTATAAATAGCGGATGGTTTTACACTCGATTTATCATCTACCTACAAAAATCATATGGTTTTACACTTGGATTAACAACCTACAAATAAAAGATAGTTTTACATATGGTTTACCAACAACCAACAAACAAATAGATGGTTTTACATATGGTTAACCGACAACCAAAACATACAAAATATTTTACTTGTTAACCAAAAACCTTCATAATACTACAACATTTTATTAGTCCTCATCATGATCTTTACTTTAAGGGAAAATATAAAGATAAAATCTCACTTATTTTAATATTTAAAGAAGAATGTACTTATGTTCTTATTTGCACACACACAACAATAAAATATGAAAAACACTACACAAAAGATGTCACCAAATCATCTGGGCCCCATCATTGGTGACTGATGAGAGGCTCTAGGACCTTTAGCCTCAGTTTCCTCCTTCCTCTAGTAGGTGAAGATTCTCACTCAACAAATGTGTTGATGAATCTTATATGCATTATTTTTTTGAGTAGATGTCCCCCCTCTCCCATAGTTTATATGTTGCATAAAATTGATAAAGCATATTTAAACATTTGAACATTTTTTATTATGACTCTAACTCTCAACTTTGACTCTTTTATAAAGATAACTTTTAAACTTTTATACATATTAAAAAATGAGTATCTAACTTATATAGGACACTCATTTTTAATTTGACTTTTTGATAAAAATTGAAAAACTTAATTATTATTTTTGATGACATACTTGACTTACACACTTTTGAGTTTTTGAAAAAAAAATCTATAGACTAGATAATAATATAAAAAAATTATTAAATTTCAATATAGATGAAGGCTATAACTAAAATTTTAATTGACTAAAAACTTATAATAAGGCATATATACTAAGAAATTTCTTGTAATTTGAAACTACTTACTCTACAAAAAGATGCCTAAATCACCTATAACCAAATGATAAACATTAAAAAATTAAATAAAACCTATTACATAACTGAAGTGACTCTAACACATAACAATTGGGTACAAAAAAAATTGATTACAAAAATGTTAAGATCTAATAACATAAAATACTGAAGGGAATTTCATTGTGTTGAGAAGAAGAGCATAAAAGGATAATTGAATTCAATCCTTCAAACCTAAATATAGATGAGTTGTAGAGCTGAGCATGCAGACCAAGAATATCCTTTATGAAAATTTAATGCCGATAGCATAGATATGAGTTATTTAATGAATGTGGCTCAATTAGTTATGATAATAAAGCTTATGCCATGCATGTAGAGTTGAGATAGATGTAGAAATAACTAATCTAGACATAAAATTAGTTTGGAAATATAGCAATTTATACACAAACCATATATATAGGTGCAATTATTAACACATCTAAATTCAATTGATCTTTGTTATCATTTCACACTCACCTTTAATGTAACATGTGGTTGGTATGAGAAATGAAGTGAAGATAGTGGAAGTGAAGTTGAATGTAGATACACCAATCTTGGAAGATTTCTAATTTTATTTTTCCACCAACTCACCATTGCATTAGATCCCATGCTTCATATCAATAGTTTCTCATTATTATGATACCAATGCAAAGATCCTTGTGTAGGTTCATATGATGCCTTTATTCTAGTTGATGTGTCCAAAAAAGTGCAACAAACAAACCTCATAGAATAGTAGATGTTAGGCCTATATGCAAGCAAAATAGAGATTGAACTTGAAAAGGATACCATGCAAGCATGGATCAATACTATCACATTCTAGATTTTAGTGTCAAATCAAATGCTGATTTCAAGTAAAAGGGATCAAATGAAGATGAATACAATAATTGATTATTGATTGGAAAATTTAGTAAAGTTGGCATCACAAAGAGATACAAAAACAAATATATAGAAGAATGACATTATTTTTCCATTTTTATCCACATTTGTAGAATCGTTTATTCCAAATCTAAATAGGTCTACATATCGATCTAAAAAAAGCTATAATATGGAGCATAATATTTTTCAAAATGTGGTGGAGATGATTTCAAACCACAAACTAATGTCAAATACAAGATTTCACAAAACTCATCATGCAAACATTCCTCCAAATATTCTCATTCTAACATTCCCACTCTGATATTATATAATAAGGCTTGTTCAAATCTGGGAATGATTAACAAAAAAATAAAAGAGCCGAACATAGAAAATAATCATAGAGTAAAATTATATTGTATTCATCACATATCTAAATAATACATAGGCTATTAAATATCCAAGATGGTTTACCAACTTAATATAGAATAGGAAGGATAAAAAACAACTAACTTATTAATACAGATACAAATATAGCTAAAATATATTATTTTTATAAATAATACAACTTATTAACCTAATATTAATAACTAACTACTAGCTTACCATATAGTAAATACTATTTAGTAAATAATAATTTACCTTATAGTAAATATACAAATGTGAGTACTAACTTTAAGCTATTCCTAATAGATGTAACCTATACTATTATTACTAATGCCCATACTCAACATATCCATGCCTCTACCTCTCATTTACATAGTGTGTGCCTACATGTTCAATCAAAAGAGACTAGGGTTTGAACTTGTGAGACTCTAAGGGATCAAATTATCAATATGAGAAAATTAATATCAAAATTATAGAATTAAAATTAGTTATTAATTGAAAATGTCACATTATTGGAAAATCAAATTACATGTACCTAGTATTCAGAATATGCTAGTGTTCATCATGTATATGCATCTAAACCTATCAAATATATGACTAACACTCTTTCATATCTAAATCATAAAGTACAAGATGAAAAATAAAATCAAGATCAAAATTATACATATTATGGGAATCAAGACACTCTCCCCCAACTTAAAAATGAAAATCTTATTGCTATTAAGGATGAGATTTTAGAGAGTTTCAAAGATAGACTTCAGTAACAACCCCATGATCACGCATAAGTTTTTTAAGCCATAATGAAAATTAAAAATAAATATTATTTAGAATATTATGGGAAAGGATTTGAGAACATTTTCAAAGCCTTGTCCTATGTTTTCTTTTCCTGGGGAGGCTCAACTAAAGTATGAAGATCAATAATGTTACCATCTATCAAGTCCTGTATCTTGTGTTTTAAATTAATGCATTAGTTTTTTTGTGTGGCTTGCTGCCCTATGAAAATTAAAAAATTCATTTTGATCATATCCCTATAGAGGTGGCTTTGTTGGATAAACTTCCTGAATAAGAGGGAGAGATATGAAATCACATTCCAAAAGCTATTGTAAAACACTAGTTGGAGATAATAGTAGATTAGAAAAAGTTCATCAAGGTGGAATAGATAAAATCACTCGCTGAGTGGGCTCTAAAGCTACATTGAATGTACATTGATTTTGAATCTTGCTATCATTGACCTTGAATTTATATGGGACTTTATTATTACTCTTGTTTATTATTTTTGATATACTTGTGTACTTGAGTTTACATATTAAATTTAATTTGTCTTCATTTCATTTTAGTGTATGACATACCTTAGTGAAGGAAGTTAACCTTTTAAACATTATTGATTCATACAAAGCTGGTAATAGACTTTGTTTGAAGAGATCTTGTAACTCTTGATCGGCCATGGGGACAGTCATCTTAGCCAAGATTGTCTTATATCCAAGAACATCATCTATGAGATGCTCATTTGGCCTTTGTTTCTATTATGCAAATTGGACATAGAAAACCTTATCACCAATTTTAATACTAAAATGAGATAGGAACATGTCATCTAAATAATTGAATGCATCGATGACTACTTTGGTCAACTATAGAACCATTATAATGCATAATCCTTTAAACTCCATAGAAATAACTTGGTTAGTAGCCAATCATTTGGCACATAGTCCAAGCATGATGCATGAAAATATCTCAAGTTTGTCTCTATATCACCCTTTCCATCATATAGAGTGTGCTTAGGTTGAACAAAACCTAGTGGCAAGGGTGTCAAATAATTATGATGTGCTAATGGTGTATGAAGTAGAATAAAAAATCCAATGCCTGTATAGGTCTAGAGTAACCTTGCTATAGATGTATCGCCTTGGATTGAAGAGATTTTATCTCTTACATAAAGGCCACCACATCATGATACAAAGATGTATTATTAATAATTAGTGGTACTTCATAGGAAGTTTCGACTACTATAGGGGGTTGTTGAGACATAGTGACCCCCATAGAGTCATTTGCAACTGGTTGCTCTAAAAGAATGAAAGACTCAACTTGTTTAGCATTTTTAATGCCCATGATAGATTTTAAAATAAGAGTATGATCTTAGAGCTATGCCTTGAGTCTTTATCTAAAACTTTGTAGAATCAAATCTTTGTTGGGCATAACTTTATTATCGATAATAGTGGAAGTGGATCAAGAGTTTGATGGGGTAGGTCATAAACATCAATGTTTGTATCATCATCATCATCATCATCATCATCATCATCATCATCATCATCATCATCATCATCATCATCATCATCATCATCATCATCATCATCATCATCATCATCATCATCATCATCATCATCATCATCATTATTATTATTATTATCATAATGCTCATTGTAAAAAAATTCCTCATATAAATTGGTATAATTTGGATGTGTAAGATCTATAATAGGAACCTAAGCTGGTTGTTTAACCAAGGTATATGGTCAAGTTGAAGTAATCTAGGTGAATTCAGGAGGGTTACCACTAAGTCTTGCACTTCCTCTAAAATGAAGAGATGTAAGGAGCTTAGATGGCATAAGGAAAACAAATTGAAAAATGAAAGATAAGATTAAATAAATATAATCTAAACAATGAATTGGAGTATGTATAGAAAGGATAAAAACTCTCACAAATATGTAAGGTGATAACTTCAAAACAATGGAACCTATTATATGTAACTAGAGTTTTGAAAAATTATATTATTTTAAAATTATTAAGGAAATTTAAAAATAAATGTGAAATTATGAATTAAATATGCAGCTAAAAAATAATAAAAATATTATTAAAACTCTAGATTTAAAGGGACCTAGTATATGCAATTAGTGTTCAGAAGAAAATATTTTTAAAAAAAATTGATATGGAATTTTAAAATTTAAAGTTAATTTTTTAATTAAATATAAAGGAAAAAAAGGTCAAAAAAATATTGGAAAATTTTTGATTTAAATGGACCTAGTACATGCAACTAGGGTTCAGAAGAAAATAACTTTTCTTAAAATTACTATGGAATTTTAAAATTTAAAGTGAATTTCTTATTTAAATATGTAGGCTAAAAAAATCAAACAATTATTAGAAAAATCAACAAGGAATTTACCCCAAGGTTTATAGGGGTTTTATGTATAAACAAAGTAAGTCAAGTTCACCAAATGATTTAACTATTTTGGAAATACTAGAGTATTATTCCTAATTTAGTTAAGGGTCTAAAATAGTAAATAATTAAGAATAGATGGCTGTGAGTGGAGGAAAGGAGATGGACGGCCCAGGCGAGGGCTCGGGCAAAGCACGACTGGTTCAAGAGGAGGCTCCCCATGGAAAGGAGGCTTTTTAATTCAGCGAGCGGCCCAAGCTAAGGTAAATGGATGCTTCCCACACAGTCAGGATAGGCCTATGTTGGTGGTTTCTCAAGATTCTGTCAGGGAGGATGTAGAGTATTTATCAGCTCAATCTCTGATCTATAAGTTTATGCGCATTAGAATATCCCAAATGGCCTTGGAAGCCTGGATGAGGCGTACCCAGCAAGTAGCGAGGATATAGATATTATGTTTGTTGCCAATAGTTATTTTATGGTTAATTTTTCCTCAATATCTAACAAGAACCAAATCTTCAAAGGAGGGCCCTACTTTTATGATCATATCAGTCTATTTATCAAACCATGGCACCTAGGGTTTAATTCTATAGAGGAATTGCTAGCCCAAGTCCCTGTTTGGGTTCACCTTCCAAGGCTCCCCTTGGAATTTTGGAGAGAAGATATCCTTCGACAGATAGCTACCTTACTAGGAACGCTAATTGTTGTAGCGCACCAGTCCTTATATAGGAAGCTTATTTCCTATGCCAAAATTTGTGTTGAAATCAATCTAAATAATCCCCTTCTGGAATCTATAGAAATTTATTTGGGGGCTTCATCTTGGGTCCAACAGATAGATTATGAATCTATCCCTTTTCCCTGTAGAATTTGCCATGTCTATGGACACCTGCACCAGCAATGTCCTCAGGGTATGAGATTCAAAGGGATGGATCCCAATGTAGGGAAGGGAAGGAGTCAAGCCAATTGGCTCACATGGAAACTTCAAACTGCCCACCTGGGAGTGCTGCAAATATGAAAGCTCAATCAAGTTTAGTTATTGCAAATTTGGGTTCAACTGAAGTGAGCGGCCTTGACAAGGAGGGTTTTTCTCAAGTCCATCACTGGGGGAAAGGGCATGGCTAAAAATGCAAGAACCAAGACTGATCCATAGAAATGAGCTTTAACTATTTTGAAACTTTGGATAGTATGGCCATAGAAGATGGCATACCACATGATGAGGTGGGAGGTCCCTCAGGGGGGAGGAGAAAGGCTCTTTGCTCAATGAATCCCAAGATATGGTGATTTAGCCAAGCTAAGAGATTGTATGTGCACTAGAGGATAGGAATCTAGTTATTTCTTCAATGTAGTAGGACAAGGATTGCAGTTGGGCTGAGGTAGTTAAAGACACAGATGCCGCTAGGAAAGACAAGGGAGGGTTGGATGCATTGGGTTTATTGCAGAGACCATTCAAGAAAGTCTCCTTCTCCTCACAGTCTAAATCGGGATGCAAGAAGGACCAAGAGAGAATAAAACTCACAAGGGATTTTTTGGTAGAGTCTAGAGTGGTTAAGACCCTGGATCAGCTTTTCACCCAACCTACCCAATGATAGTGTTGTCATGGAATGTAAGGGGGCTGCATAATACCCCCTGGCAAAAAGCTATGTGGAAGTTTATTTTTGAACACTCTTCAAATATCCTTTGTATCCAGGAGACTAAGTTGTCTGTAGATGTTATGTTTACCTGTTTACCTTGTGTTTGGGCTGTGGGTTAGTGTCAGTGTGTGGGTGCATTAGGTACTGTAGGGAGTTTAACAATATGTTGGGATCTGGGGAAGGTCACACCACTCTAATGGATGGCTGATATCTCAGTGCTGTCCATGATTGTAGCCTCTTTGAAGACTAAAGAGTTGATTTTGGTCACTAATGTTTATGCACTTGGGGATATCCATGGACACCTCAGGCTATGAGAACATTTGTGTCATGTTCGGAGCTATTTTCCTTATCTGCCATGGATCATGAGCAGAGATTTCAATGTTGTACTTAGCCTTGAAGAGAAAAGATGAGGACTAACTCGTTTAGACCCCTCATCTGAACTTTTGAAACATAATATGGATCGGTTACACCTGTCAGATGTTAAACCCATCAATGGACTTTTCACCTAGAGCAATAGAAGAGTAAGTAAGGATGCCATCTTTGAGCGCTTAGATAGATTCTTAGTCTCTTGTTTTTGGTTATCTAGTGATTTTTCTATTGCATTTGAAATTTTGGATTGGAAAGGATCTGATCATTGGCCCATTAAGCTCACAACCAATTTTATTGACGAGCCCAAGAAACCTCCCTTTAAGTTTCAGCTAATGTGGCTTTGGGACTCATCTCTGCATCCCCCAATGACCCATTGGTGGAACCAGGGAGGGCCTGAATGTGATGTCCCTTACTTAGGGGCTCCTTTTGTCTCTACACGACTCTGATATATAGCAATAAAAAGCTTTGATACCACTGTAATATCCCCTCCAAACAGGAAATATAGCAACACAAAAACTTTGAACAAAGATATAATTTCTATTGAATAAATTCAAAGTGATAACAATAATATAGTTTCTCAATAGCAAATCACAGATCTTATCACTTGTCCTTCTAAACTATTAAAATTACAGTCCTCTCTTATGCATATAAATATGAAATACAATCTTGAAAACCTTGGCTTTGCAAATCTAGAAACTGGGTTTGAATCTAGAAATTCTGTCTCGGCCTGCTATGTCAAACACACAGTCACCGGTGTCAGTCAATATACTGCTGACGTCGGTCACTGTAGGTCCTCTCTGCCGATGTAGGTCTCTAGTCGGCTGATGTCGGTCACTGGGGATCTCTGTCTGTTGAGGTTGATATCTGCGTGGATCTGTATGGACCTGTATGGACTTCATATGATTGCTAATTAAGCACAACTTCCTTGTTTCAACCCCTGATCTGAAAATATATGTTTCTAGCACAGAAGGTCTCTAGCTATATAATTTATTGAATCAAAACATAAAGAAATAAATACCTGGAATATCTGTAATAACTTCTGTGTGAAGTTATCTCTCAACCCTGTAAATTCTGTGATAACTTTTGGATGAAGCTATCTCTCAATTTGGCAATAGATCAGCTGATATTCCACAGCCTCTTAATTGTGCACACTGAAGAGGGAATGTTCTCCAATGCAAATGGAATCCTGGAACCCTAGGCCCAGTCTTCATAGAAGAAATTCTTCAAAATCAATAATCAATAATCAATGGCTAATCAATAATGGCCTCCATGAGAAACCCTTATACCCTCAAAAAGATATGCTTACCCTAATTAGGGTTTCTTAAATTAGAATTAGGGTTTCTAATTAAAAATAGGCTAAATAATTAATATTTGATTAAATCAATCAAATATTAATATCTCCCTCAATACATGTCAGATCCTCGAACCGATCGAAGCTAGTGAATCAGGGAGTGATTCTACACATGACCATACCAAAATAAGGGTGCTCCACTACATGTCAAATATCCCTAAATAATAGGAGCTCAAACCCAATGTGTCTGAAATAACTTGAATGACAATCAAATGTTGAAATTCTATGAATCAAAGTCAATCCAAGCTCCATTATGACCCTCTATCCATCCTATTAGCCTACGAAGGTCGCATAGTAGGCTAATCATCAAGACTGTTAATGTCCACGAGAAAGGGGACATGACAATCTGCCCCTCCAAAAATTGCTTGTCCCCAAGCAATCTCAAAATAATGAACCACTCAATCCACCTAGATCCCAAGGAAAAAGTTGTGTAACATCCATCATGTCACCAATCAATCCCTATGAAGAAATCATCAATATCAACAGCATCAACAGTATCAAAATCAGCAACTGAAAAACTGCACTTGACACCCAAACAACTATCTGAAGACCAACTGTAGATGCCGGTAAAAGAAACCACTCTGTGGAACTCAAGCCAACTAAAACATCCACTCTATCAAAATTCAAGTCCCTGTCTAAATGATTCCCACATCCAACTGGACCGTGGATATGACAATCATTGGTACCTGAGTCACTGACACCAAAACTAATCTCTAGATGCAAAGAAAAATAAGGAACATACCTCACCATATGATGCTGGTAAGAAACCCCAAACTCTGCTACTAGCTCACTATTGCCAAACTAGGACTCAATGGATGGCTCCAATCTCGGCTCAACGAACCCCACCTCAACATCCCTGTAAGGTACCATAGTATAAAGGGTCACTAAAATCTCCTCACCCAATCTGCTAATAGCACTAGTACCTCGGACGAGAACACCTTCTGTCATTTTATGTGAGTCCACACAAACACCTGCACTATCCAAAAAATATTCCATGAATGATTTGGTGCAGTAAAAATTATATGTGGAAGCATCAACATACTCCCCCACACACCCCAACTGATCCCTCTATAAAGGTGGCATAACCAACTGTACCACACGATCATCCATGTGAGAATAATCAATCTGGAGAATCGACTCCACTGGTATCTCAAACTCATTAAAATCAGGTACTCCCAAATCTTGAACATGTGTATCAGCATCAACAACATGCTCCTCAGCAACAACTGTGGGAATGTACTCACCACCAACCACCTCAATATACAAATGATCATCCATACTCTATAAATCAACTCCAAAGCTCATATCAACATACGAAGTATCAACAACTGTACCATCACTATCTAACTCTTCCATATAGAAAGAAACAACTGGTGAAACTAAGTCCTCAAAATTGTCCACTGCATTCTCCTAGGTGTCATCTACAATAATCAGATCCTGGGACTCTTCTACAATCTCTGCCATAGCTGAGAGATTATCAACCCTCAGTGCACTAACATCTGAGCACACCTCTACACTCTAAGTGCAAGCATCTAACTCATCCTCATGTTCACTATCTCCTATCTCATAATAATCATAATAATTATGGGACATGTTGCTCTCTCATCTAAGTGATCTGTAGTGCTCTCTCCTCAACTTAACAAAGCGATCAAAAGACAACCTCCCCTAAGCTTGTAGAGTTGATAACTCCCACTCATCCTTTGCTGTCATATATCGTGTGGGTTTGTTTTTGGATGTAAGATATGAAAGAGATTCATTCAACCTCTTCAAACTTAGTTCCAGCTTCTTCATATCATTGTCCCACTGTTTCTAAGTATACGAAGTCATCATGATACTTTGCTGATTCAATCTACCCAAACTACCCAACAGGATGGCAAGACATTAGTTCTGATACCACTGTGATGTCCCTTACTTAGGGGCTCCTTTTGTCTCTACACGACTTTGATATATAGCAATAAAAAGCTCTGATACCACTGTAATATCCCCTCCAAAAAGGAAATATAGCAACACAAAAACTCTGAATAAAGATATAATTTCTGTTGAATAAATTTAGAATGATAACAATAATATAGTTTCTCAATAGAAAATCACAAATCTTATCACTTGTCCTTCTAAACTATTACAATTACAGTCCTCTCTTATGCATATAAATATGAAATACAATCTTGAAAACCCTGGCTTTGCAAATTTGGAAACTGGGTTTGAATCTGGAAATTCTATCTCGGCCTGCTGTGTCGAACACACAGTCACCGGCGTCGGTCGATATACTGCCGATGTTGGTCACTGTAGGTCCTCTCTATCGCCGTCGGTCTCTAGTCAGCTGATGTCGATCACTGGGGATCTCTGTCTGCCGAGGTTGATATTTGTGTGGATCTATACGGACCTGTACGGACTTCGTACGACTGCCAATTAAGCACAACTTCCCTGTTTCAACCCCTGATCTAAAAATATATGTTTCTAGCACAGAAGGGCTCTAGCTATATAATTTATTGAATCAAAACATAAAGAAATAAATACTTGGAATATCTGTAATAACTTCTGTGTGAAGTTATCTCTCAACCCTGTAAATTTTGTGATAACTTCTGGATGAAGCTATCTCTCAATTTGGCAATAGATCAGCTGATATTCCACAACCTCTTAATTGCACACACTAAAGAGGGAATGTTCTCCAATGCAAATGGAATCCTAGAACCCTAGGCTCAGTCTTCACAGAAGAAATTCTTCAGAATCAATAATCAATAATCAATGGCTAATCAATAATGGCCTCCATGAGAAACCCTTATACCCTCAAAAAGATATGCTTGCCCTAATTAGGGTTTCTTAAATTAGAATTAGGGTTTCTAATTAAAAATAGGCTAAATAATTAATATTTGATTAAATCAATCAAATATTAATATCTCCCTCAATACATGTTGGATCCTTGAACTGATCGAAGCTAGTGAATCAGGGAGTGATTCTGCACATGATGATACCAAAATAAGGGCGCTCCACTGCATGTCAAATATCCCTAAATAATAGGAGCTCAAACCCAATGTGTCTGAAATAACCTGAATGAAAATCAAATGTCGAAATTCTGTGAATCAAAGTCAAGCCAAGATCCATTATGACCCTCTATCCATCCTATTAGCCTACGAAGGTCACATAGTAGGCTAATCATCAAGACTGTCAATGTCCACGAAAAAGGGGACATGACACTAAATATGCCACACCTATGTTTTGATTTGCTAAGAAGCTTCAGTTTGTTAAAAGAAAGCTCCAGGTTTGGAAAAGAACAATTTTGGCAATCTTAATGCAATGAATAAAAAAGCACAAGAAAAGATGGACAGTAATACCAGGCAGATTCTTGACTTCGGCTTGTCTAAGGATCTCTGTAAGGCAAAATTTATGGCTTTGAGTGAGCTTAATGAGTGGGAACTTTGGGAAGAAATATTTTAGAAGCAAAAAGCCTAGATTAATTGGCTCTAAGAAGGCGATAGGAATATTGCATTCTTTCACAAGTCAGTCTAGGTGAGGCACAACAAGAATTATATAGCATCTCTTTTGTTATCGGATGGTACTCGAGCTGCATCCTCTCCTGCCATTTTTGAGGAGGCCCTTCAATTTTTTTTTTAGCTTTTATCAGGCACTACACCTACAACTGATTTGGAGGAAAATATGGTCTTGTCTTGCATACCTCCCATCATCATGCCTGATATGAATGAAGTGCTCCTAAAGCTGATTAATAAGGAGGAAGTTGAGAAAATTATGTTCTCCATGCACAGAGGTAAAGTGCCAAGCCCAGATGGTTTCCCTGCAAAATTATTTCAAGAATTTTGGGATATCATCAGTCAGGATCTTATGGAAGTGGTACAGGTATCTTTTTGCAACAAAGAGATGCTCAGAGTGCTTAATGCAACATTCTTGGTGCTGATCCTGAAAAAGGAGCAGGCAAATCATTTGGATCAATTTAGGCCCATTGCACTCTGCAATATGGTTTACAAAATAATCACTAAGCGTATAGTAGAGAGGCTCAAAATTTGGCTCCCCAAGATCATTTCAGATGAGTAGGGGGCTTTGTAGCTGGGAAATAGATTTTAGATGGAGTGGTGATTACTTTAGAAGCAATCCACTCAATGAGCAAATCACATGAGAGAGCTATGTTTATTAAGCTCAATTTGCCTAAGGTGTATGACAGGGTAGACTGGAGGTTCCTGCAGAAGGTCCTTTTGGCTTTTAGGTTCGATCAGGACTGGGTTCGATGGGTGCTAAGCTATGTCACTATGCCATCTTACTCAGTTCTCATTAATGGGGTGCCTTCTAGATTGTTCGGGGCCTCTAGAGGGCTTTGTTAGGGTGATCCGATATCTCCTTATTTTTTTATTATCTTGGTTGAGGGGCTAGGACATCTTATAAAACCTTAGGCATCTCAGAACCTAATTCAAGGATAGCAGTGGGGGAATGGGATTACCAATTTGACCCATCTCCAATTTGTGGATGACACTATTTTGACTGGAAAAGCCCACATGAGTGAAGTGTAAGCTTTTTGAAACACTTTGGACACATATTTATTGGCTTCTAGATCGAATTTAAATGAGCACAAATCATCCATCTATTTCTTTAACACACCTATTTCTAACCAGCATAGAATTGTTGTTGTCCTTAGATTTTAGATGCAGTCTCTTTTGTTGACTTATTTGTGGGTTCCCATAGTGGTCAAAAGGCAACCCAGGCTATTTTGGCAAAATATTATGGATAAATTAAGGCAAAGAGTGAATCATTGGACCCATCAATGACTTACGACGGCTGGATGAGTGACTCTTCTGCAATCTATTATTCAAGCTCTGCCCATTTACAATAGTATGGTCTAGGCTGCCCCAATGTATTTTCTCCGCGAGTATGATGCCCTGTCTTGGGAATTTCTTTAGAGTAGTAATCTTTGGCATTCTAAATAGAGTCTGGTGAATTGGAACACAGTGTGTAGGCCCAAGAAGGATGGGGGCTTGGGCTTAGATCAGCTATCCTATTTAGCCAAGCCCTTGCAGTGAAATTGTATTGGCATTGGTGCACCAACCAATCATAGCTCTGGGCATGAATCCTATCAATGAAATATTTCCCAGGGGCTATTTTGTCAGAGATTCCTAGGCTTCCCATGGAGGGAAGAGGCTCGATGGTGTGGAACACCCTTAAAGTTGGGGCATATTTGGTGCAGTCCAGGCTTTTTTGGATATGTAATAGTGGTGTAGAGATGTTATTTTGGGAAGATTCTTGGAATGGAGCTCCGCCCCTCCTCTCCTCTCATCCCCATTTGTAGGCCCTATGTGATGCATTTCGAGCTGCTGGATGGGACACTGTTGAGCACTATAAAGAAGCTTTTAATATGGGGACTATTGTTGCCTATAAATAGAAGAATGTGGTGGAATGGTCACTAGGAGGGACTACAAAAAATAGGCAGGAACTATCCCAACTCCTGGCTATCAAAGGTTGTAGCTCCTTGCATGAGAGTGATATCCTGGCTTTGGGAGGTGACTCAAGTAGACAATACTTAGTTTCTTCTGGATATCTAGAGTTGACGAAGAAATGTTTTGGTGAAATTGAATTCCAATGGGGTAAGAGAATTTGGAATTTGGCCTCATGGCTGAAATGCAACTTCTTTGTTTGGACCCTCACTTATAATCGCTACCTTACTTGGGATAATCTCTGCAAAAGAGGTTTTCAAGGTCCATCAATTTGTATTTTTTGCTGTGATAATGAGGAGAATGGTGAGCACCTCTTTTTCCAATGCTCCTTTGCCAGAAGATTATGGCATCTATGGTGGGAAGCCTGGGAGTGCCCTTGTTGGCACATCATATCCTTGGTTGAATTTTGGCAGTGCCTGGATCGACCTCCTAATAGGGCACCTATTTTGTAAAGTGCGTGGACTGTTGGACCTATTTTTATTCTATGGAACCTCTAGATTGAGAAGAATAGAAGAATTTTCCAAGAGCGCTCTTTGAGTATAAGGGCGCTATGGCTAAAAATCCTTATTGCACTCCAGGAGACTATCCAAGTTAAATCAGGTAGGGGTACAGATTTGGAGCTGACTGATGCTAGAGTGCTAGCTCGGCTATCCCCTGCTATGCCCTCCACTGTCACCCTTAGTCAGCACATTCACCCCTTGATTTCCACTAGACAAAGGTCACATTTGATCAGCCACTTGGGGAGATGTACACTGCCTGAGGAGGGTCTTATGAAGGTAAATGTTGATGGCTCCTCTAGGGGAAATCTTGGGGAGGCTGGGATTAGAGGCGTTGGGAGGGACAATTTTGGCACAATTCACTTTTTGTTTTTGGTTTACAAGGGCCATTATACCAAAAATTTTATGGAGGTGATGGCTATCCTGGAGGCCTTACAAATTTTCTATCAACAGGGGTGGCTTAGTATTATATGTGAGTCAGACTCGCAAGTTGTTGTAAACTTACTGAGGAATTTGAATCTTGATGATGTGGATTGGTAGTTGGCTGCAGTTATTAAGCAGATTCACTAGATTAGTTTGGCTTTCAAGTTGATTTCCTTTAGGTATATTCCCTATGAGTGGAATGGTGTGGCTGATCATCTGGCTAAATGGGCCACAAAATATGGGCCAAATTGGTCTATTCATGATCAGGATAGGCTTTCGGTTGGGTTAGTCCCCATCTTGTCGCAACTTCTTGAATAGGATATGATGCTATAATCTTCCCATTTTTGGGTTTATTTGAATAAATTTTTACCCCTTTTAGTTGAAAATAGTAAATAATTAAATAATATTACAATAAATAGAGTACTAATTTATAAAATTTATTTGACCTTTGTATCTTTTTAAAACATGAAAGAGGATAAATCTAACTTATCTCCAAACTAGGCTGATATGGCTGAGACATAGACTGATATCAACTATGTAGGATTGGGATAATGTCATGAACTAGGATCTGGCTTTCATTTGGTGAAAATATAGGAGCACCAAAAAAAGGAAACTTTAGGGTCTAGCACTATAGTCCAAATCCTATTTCTATTTTCCAAACTAGTCATAAGATCTATGTTTTATGGGTTTTGTCTAATATTCTTGTGTGAGCCTACCTTTGAAATTTTAGATCTTGAATGTTGACTAATCTATTTGTATAGTAGATTCAATATTAAAACCCTAGACCTTCAGTATGATTAAATGAAACATGAGAGAGAGGGGGGATTAATGTGTGTAAGATGCATTGAACGTATTTCCACACCCCTTGTGTGGGTATGTTCCCTATATACCAATACCTTGAAGAGGGATCAAGCCCTATGTAGTTCTCCCACTTGATGTGCTTTGTGAAATAGTGTTGTGTGGATGTAAAAATGCTAAACTGGGTGTGTTTGAGGTGGTTAGGGATTGGTGTGAGGGTTTAAATATGATGGTAGCTATATTAGATGGATATATACAGAGAATAGGTAAATTTTCCTTAGTGGTCTTGTTTATATTCTTGATTGCTTTTGTAATATTTTATAACCCCTTCTAGATGAAATGTGGATTATTTTTTATAGAGATCAATAGGTCATGGGTTAGATGCATTTGCACTATGCTGACACAATGAAGAAGAGAGATTAGGAGAAAATGGTCACCTAGGCTCAAAATGTGATTGGATAGGATCACTAGAAATATGACACCCTAGGGTCCAACACTTTAGTCAATGTTGGGCACTATTGTATTATAGGTATGGGAACTAAGGGATGGAATTAATATGGGAAATAGTGTTAAGCACAAGATATACTGAGAGGGCGGGGTGAACCAGTATATCATATATCTTATAAAACTTTCCCTTAAATAAATTTCATTTAATCAAACATTCAAGATATGCAATAAAACTAAAAAAATAAACACCACACAAGAGAGAGACACCAGATATAACATGGAAACTCAATGTGGGAAAAACCACAGAGAACAATCTCAAGTATATGAATGAGCACCAACCCAAACAATATTCACAAGCACCAACTTGTAGGAGCACTAACCCCTTTGCTGAGCACCAACCCAATAGCAATTCATGAGCACAAACCCATAGGTGCACCAACCCCTTTGCTGAGCACCAACCAAGCAACAATTCATGAGCACCAACCCACAGGAGCACCAAACCCTTTTCCAAGCACCAACCTAGCAACAATTCATGAGCACCAACCCATAGGAGCATTAGCCCCTTTTCTGAGTACCAACCCAGCAACAATTCATGAGCAGCAACCCACAGGAGCACCAACCCCTTTACCGAGCACCAACCCAACAACTATTCGTGAGTAGAAACCCACAGGAGCACCAACCCCTTTGTGTATACCACACAACTATCTCTCAATGTTGCTATCTCAACAAATGACAGTTCATTACAACATTTCTTTCCTCTCTCTCACCTTTGCTCTTCTAAGCTAGATATAACAAATACAAATCATATTCTTCTCTCTCAAATGCTCTTCTAAGATAGATATTACAATATCAAATCAACCTATCATGCCCATATTACAAATGGCTTCTCAAGCCTTTATATATAGCTTTCTAAATGACCTTTAACCTTCCCCATTTGTGATCCTTCAATCCTCATGGAAAATGGTGCCAAACTTGTATGACCCTTCATATCCTTGCCTTTGAAAAGTCATGTGGTGACCCTTCATGAGAAAAAATGTCCTTCCCTCTTTTGTCCTTATCTTGGTGACTTTTTGTATTCCTCAAAGAGTCCCTTCATGAGAAATTGCACCCTTCCTCTTTTGTCCTCACTTAGTGACTCTTGGAATTCCCCAAGATGACTCTTCATGGGAAAATGCATCCCATCCTTCTTTTGTCTTTATCTCATGGCTCTTTGACTTCTCCATGGGCCCTTATTTGTCTCGTATGCAACCAAAAATATATTCATTAATATTAAATAAATATTAACTCACATTAGCGAAGATATATCTATTACAAATATCATTAAATATAATTGGGTCTTTATCACCAATAATGCTAGACCTTTGACATCAATGACAATATTTCCAACAATCTCCCCCTTTGTCATTGATGGCAACCTCAATCCTGAAACTACCATATCCTATCACCTGCATATCCTGTCAACTAAAAACATACAGTAAATCCCCCTTACTGTAGTAACTTGTACCTGTTCCCTATACTTGTTTATGCGCCTATACTTGTACCCTTTATTCTCCCCCTTTGACATCAATGGCAAAGGGCCTACCTAGAGCAAACACTTAGCTCCCCCTTAATTGATGGTAAACATCAATGGTAGGAAGTAATAGAAATTAATTCCAATTCCTCTTGCAAATCATTGAATGTATCCTTTGATTATGCCTTTGAGAAAATATCTGAAAATACATACACATTGTTCCCTGTCCTTTGAGCATCTGAAATCAGCTCATTTGAATCTTTTCTTCTAATCTCACAACCTTCAGTATGAAACTTTAATGTGTATCCTTGATCACTAACACTCAATAGATTATGCTTAAGACCTTTTACATACAAAACATTTTTAGTCTTAGTTCTACCATAATCCAAGCTCAAAGTACCTTTTCCAACTATTCTAGCAGTGGTTTTATCTCTGAATCTCACTGTGCCACCATTGATATTCTTTAGAGTTATGAACTTAATTTTATCTCCTATCATATGCCTCAAACATCTGCTATCAATTAACCATGGCTAATCTTTATTTCTTACATGCAGAGCTGTCTAAACCATCATAGAACCTTCAGGTTTTTTCTTCTACCATGAACATGTCTGAACCTTCTTCTCGATGAATAGAGCTTTGAAACTCTGATCCTAATTCTTGATGAATGGAGATTTGAAACTCTAATCCTTCTTGACTAACTCAAACACGCTTCTAAAATACTAAGCTATGTGTCTAAAGTTGTTACACTTGTAGCATACTATGGTCTCTTCATCAAAGATTGATAGAGTAAAAGAGTTGTGGCTTATGCTTGACTCTACTTGACATTCCTTCTCCTTATTTCTAAAATTGTTAGTTCTTTTTCTACATTCTAATTTCTTGTGACCATATCTATTACAATAAACACAACAGCCATAAAAATAAGACCTGTCTATATATCTCTGACCTGATTGCCTTTTGTAGCTTTATTCCTTCCAGCCTTCTCTGTTAGAAATGTCATTTATATTCTTCACTTCTTCCCTTGTTTCCTCTTTTGTAAGAGCTTCATCATAGATCTTCTTTTCAAATTCAATCCCTATCTTATTTGAATTTGCTTTTTGACTTTCCAATATCTTATTTAGCATGTTAGTGATATCCTCAAATTTTGAATCACTAACTACTTTATCATTGAATGCATGCTCAATATCTTCTTTTAAAGAGGCATTTTCAATAACATACCTTTCACATTCTTTTCTTGCTATTTCCAATTGTGCTATTAGATCTTATTCATTCTTCTTGGCTTCTTCCAAGTGCGTTGTTAGATCATCAATAATTTCCTTTGACTCCTTTTCATTTTTCTCGATCCAACGCATCAATCTTTGATTCTTCTTCTCAACAACTTTTAACTCTTATAGGGCAAAACTGAGTTCTTCCATATTCACTTCAGCTTCCTCCTCTTCTTCTTCTTGATCATTATCATGTATGGCCATTAATAGATTCTCTTCTTCTTCTGAATCACTAACTCCACTATCTTTGAATGAGCTAGGATCCTTAGAATATAGGCTCTTCTTCTCGAATACCTTCTTGGATTTGCCTTTGAAATTATTCTTGTATGTAGGCTTTTCTTCATCATCATCATTACCCTTATTTGGAAATCTAGTTGAAAAATGTCCAATCTTTCCACAATTAAAACATTTAAAAGGTAATTTTCCTTGATATTTACCTATTCCTTTTTTCGGCTTGAAAATTAAAAGTTCTTCATTGTCATCTTCATCATCACTAGAACTATCACTTGATTCTTAGCTTTCTCTTTCTTTGATGTCTTGAAAGCTACTTCTCTCTTTAAGGGTTTATCTTGTTATGTACGCATCTCATATCCCATGAATATACCATGAAGCTCATCTATCTTTAGCTTGGCTAAATTCTTCATCTCCTTGATTGCCAAAACCTTTGCATCATATCTCATTGGTAGAGATCTCAAAACCTTTTGTACCACCATTGACTCTTCCAATGTTTCTCTAAGACCTTGAATTTGATTTATGATTTGATCAACTCGTAAAATATAACTTGTTATATCTTATTATTCTTCCATCTTCAAACATTCAAATTATCTTCTTAAAGTCTGAAGCTTAGCTTGCTAAACCTTTCCATCACCTTTGTAAATATTCTCAAGTTTTACCCAAGTTTCATGAGCAGATTTACATTGCATAACTTTAACAAATATAGATTCACATAAACCACATAAAATAGCATTTAAAGCTTTATCATTACATTCACTTGCCCTATTTTTTATTGGAATAATTACATATGTTTGTGGCTCTTCATATTCCTCCACCACTGCTTTCCATATGTCAAATCTAAGGGCCATGAAATAAGTCCTCATTCTTATGATCCAAAAAGCATAATTCATCCCATCAAATAAAGGTGCCTTATTTGTAGAAAATCCTTCTTATGACCCAGCCATCGTGCTTTCTCGATCTACCTTCAAGCTATAAAACATTTTTAAAAAGAACTTGCTCTGATACCAATTGTTAAGCATAGGATATACTGAGAGGGGGGGGGTGAAACAGTATATCATATATCTTACAAAACTTTCCCTTAATTAAATTAAATTTAATCAAACATTCAAAATATGCAATAAAACTAAAAAAATAAACACCACACAAGAGAGAAACACTAGATATAATGTGGAAACCCAATGTGGAAAAAACCACAGAGAACAATCTCAAGTATATGAATGAGCACCAACCAAAACAACATTCACAAGAACCAACTTGCAGGAGCACCAACCCATTTAGTGAGCACCAACCCAACAACAATTTGTGAGCACCAACCCATAGGAGCACCAACCCCTTTGCCAAGCACCAACCCATCAACAATTCATGAGCACTAACCCACAGGAGCACCAACCTCTTTTCCAAGCACCAACCTAGCAACAATTCATAAGCACCAACCCCTTTGTTGAGCACCAACCCACAGGAGCACCAACCCCTTTGTGTATACCACACAACTATCTCTCAATATTGCTATCTCAACAAATGATAGTTCATTACAACATCTCTTTCCTCTCTCTCACCTTTGCTCTTCTAAGCTAGATATAACAAATACAAATCATATTCTTCTCTCTCAAATGCTCTTCTAAGCTAGATATTACAATATCAAATCAACCTCTCTTGACCATATTATAAATGGCTTCTCAAACCTTTATTTATAGATTTCCAAATGACCTTTGGCCTTCCCCCTTTGTGACCCTTCAATCTTTATGGAAAATGGCACCAAACTTGTATGACCCTTTATATCTTTTCCTTTGAAAACTCATGTGGTGACCCTTCATGAGCATAAACGTCCTTCCCTATTTTGTCCTTATCTTGGTAACTTTTCCTAATCCTCAAAGTGTCCCTTCATGAGAAATTGTACCCTTCCTCTTTTGTCTTCGCTTGGTGACTCTTGGAATTCCCCAAGATGACTCTTCATGGGAAAATGTGTCCCATCCTTCTTTTATCTTTATCTCATGGCTCTTTGACTTCTCCATGGGCCCTTCTTTTGTCTCATATGCAACCAAAAATATATTCATTAATATTAAATAAATATTAACTCACATTAGCCAAGATATATCTATTACAAACATCACTAAATGCAATGGGGCCTTTATCACCAATAATGCTAGACCTTTGACATCAATGACAATATTTCCAACAAATATGGTCTAGCTGAGCTAGAATCAGGTCTCATTAGTCTATGGATGACTAAATATCAAGAAAAAGGTGCCTAGAAGGGTAAAAAGAGCATGCAAGAGGGACCTATGGGTTGGGTGTCACAATCCACACTCAAGATACCAATTTGGACATTTTATATGGCTACATTTATGTACTATTATATATGTGGCTCCAAGGTATGATGAATGTGTACACTTTTCACCTCTCCAATGCATGGTATATATGAGTTATCCAATTGTAGGACCATATTTTAAATTTATCTAGGGACAAGCCCAATTTATTACATACATTTATAGGCATCACAATAGCTAAGGTACCTAAGTGAGCTAAGAAATTATACACATTCTTCCCAAACATTTTGATGGTTAGTAGAAAAGGTGGTACCTTAGTTTTGTCCTTATAAGTGACCATTTTGGTGTGAGAAACATTTGATTTATCAGTGGATGGTCTCCCAATAAAGGCATTAGGATATAACTATGTTTGTTCAATGATTTGAGCTAGCTCATGAAGAGTAATATTTGACTTGATCTTATTCATATATTTTATTATATTATACCCTCATTTTTATTGTTGTTAAAAACTTTCTAGTTGATCATTTACTTTTGGGGGAGGTGGGTTATTTTTTTCCATAGGATCTAGAGGAGTAGTAGTATTTTGAGGCATCAAATTAGTTTTAGGAATCTTATTCCTCAATTTTTAATTATTTCTTTGGCACTAATAAAAGGTATGAATTTCATATGCACTATCTTCAGGTTCATTCTCGTATTCCACTAGAAATGGAAAGTCATATGTCTCAAAAACCATTTATGTGCTAGAAGGACATGAAGTAGTGGAAGAAGATTGATCTAGCTAATTTTCAAAGATTTCTTCTATGTTTATATCCTAATATAATTTCTTAAAAATAGTGTAGAACTCTATATAGTATAACTCACCATGTTTTATTGTATTGTGGAATTGACACCAATTAGGAAGTTTCACTTCTAATATGTTTATTTCAAGCATATTTTTAGGTGGTTGATATTTAATGTTAATTATAAATATATTGAAAGGCCTATAGTATCTTTGATATGTAAATTTATGATTAGTATTATACCCCATGGTGTTTCCCACTCACTTTTACATGCTCAAAAACTCATTTCATAACTTTTTTAGCATTTATTATATAGTGTCCAATTCTAATTTTAAAGAATCAAAAGCATTACCTTCTTTAGTAGTCATATTCATTGGTATCAATAATTGGTTTTGATTTTGATCATTAGGATTAGACACATGTTTGTTTATAAAAATAAGGTGTTCTTTAGGTGGAGCGTGTTCAAAATAAAATCATGCATATACCTAGTTTTAATTTTGAGCCACAAAATTATGGATGACATTTAGAATGGGGTTGAGGAATGGAAAATAAGGACCAATATTGGGTGGGGCCAAAGATTGTAACTAAGGATTTAATTACCTGTCAAAATTAATATCTTCAACATAAGCTACTAGTAGCATGGTAATATTGGGTGATCTAGGCACAAATATGAATATAATGGAATCTAAGGAATTCTTATAAATTTCAAGGGTTAATGCTTCATTGGGTTTATAGTCATTATCAACTAGGCCATATATATTATGGAATATAACATTGAAGGCTCTAATTGGTTTATTGGGATCTCTCTTCATTCTTGTAAAGTGTTGGTATATGACTATAGGGCTAGTGACTCATCCAAATTAGTCCATTATAACATCTTTACATTGGTTTCAAGAAGTAATGGATTTTTATAAAATATTGAGGAAGTAGTCATAAGTATCATATTTCAAGGTAAAACAGAAGTGTTATCATGACACATCTTCATGGGTTATATTCAATATCCCTAAATCAGTCTTGGAATCCTTTGTGTTCTTTAGTAGTCTACCTCCTAAGGGAGAAAAGGTAGGAAGATACTTTTTAGGGTTTCTAGGTAAATCATACACATCTCTTGGGATGCCAATAGTATAACAAGATAACCAGGCTAAGACCATCCTACATAAAGGAGGATAATTACTTCTTAATTAGAAATATGATCTAGACCAAGGTTATCTTAAGATCCCTCTATCTAACCTATATTTTTATGGATATTCAAGGTTGGGAATAACAAGCCAACATCATAGGTATACCTTGTTAGTCTTCTAGATGTACCCACTGAAACTCAAGTGATATATTTATGGAAATAAAAAGGTGTCCCTCCTTCTAGTGTTAATCTAATTCATGTTGATGTGGATTTTATTCACACCAAGGAAACTTTATGTGGTAGCCTACAATGTTTTATGATCATTTAAAATATTTACTTTGAGGCATGAGTTACAAAGTATAGGATTTTAAATATAACTTGGTGGTGGAATAATAATGAGTGTATTAGTTGTTTACCTTGAATGGTTCAAATATAATGTGAATATATACCTATTTGGAATGGACGGATGGTGATCGTATCTTAAGGTGAGAAGGAACAAAATAAAATTAAAAAAAGAGAGAAAGATAAGTCAAAAAATAAGGTTCAAGAATGAAAAATAGATGAAACCCCTCTAATATAGATCTTAAACTATGGGTTGGACAAGTAGTCATAGAACCAATGCTAGATACATGTTATTGTTAGCATAAAAAACAATCAAACATATATACTATTTTATGGAAATTAGATATAATAAAATCTAGTGTTACACATAATCAAAAGTCATTACATTTGTAAGATTGCAGTTGCACATGTACAAAGGGATATTATGATTATTTAAACATAAAGTATTTAAGTTAGCTAGTGCACAATTTGAATAAATGTATCATAATAACACTTCAAACAACCTAAAGACTAAATACTAGAATAATGTAACTTATTCAATGAATTAAAGATTTGGAAAAGAACAAAAATTTGCAAATTAAGATAATTTTTTAAAACATGTATGACTTCTTTTCTATCTCAATAGCCAAAAACTCTCATCCCTTTAGAATTATCAGGATACAAGTATATATAATATATGAGAGGGGTTTCCTAATCCTCTAAGTTAGGTCTAAATTTACATTTCAAATTTAAAAACTCATGTACAATATGCATGTTTAGGATATGAAATGGATAGCAATCCAAAAATAAATAATTATAATATAACTACATATATTCTCAGACTTTAATAGAGACATGAATCTATTTTATAATAAATTACATGTAGACATATACACTTATATTCAAATATGGGGTTTGTTAGCCAAAACTTTGGCTACCATGAATGAGGATTATTCAAAACATTGATTTACTTGGTCTTCACTTTGTTGATATCCATTATGAAGGTCATGTGTTTATCATTAATGATCTAAGATGATAGGTAATGTATCTTTTTTGGAAGCTTACAAGGTCATTTAGGATAGTTTATTTGGTAGCTGAGTTGAGTCATGTCATCTTGTCGTGTAATGGTCATTTTCCATGATCTTCATTTTGTGTTTAGCATTAGTTAAGGTAAACTTGACAAAGTTAAGGTAAGTTAGAAATTAGGTCCACATGGAGGATTGTCTAAGGAGACAAGGTGGTAATTGTGAAGGGAAAAAACATGGTCAAAATATGATCAAATTGGTCAATGAAGTAGAACAAGTAAGTTGATCACATTATTTCTAAGGTTATTTAGAGAGTTTAAGGCAAATTTTATAAGATTAAGGTATTTTATTACTTTAGTCCTATTATGATTTTAAATGTGAAAATGACACTTGTTAGTTGATAAAAATATAAATGTTTTGTCTTTTTAAAAGGAAGGTTTTAAGTCATATAACACCTATATCATGGCATCATGATTATACCTGACCATACACATCCCCCAAAGGAATTATATAAAATAATATTTCAAAGTTGGAAGTCTTTTTTTAACTACCATTTATCATTATCCAATGTATAAATGAATATTTTTTATTAAGACACATGAAAAAGGTTATCAAAAAAAATTTCACTCTCTTCCATGTTTGTATAGGTTAGATTAATGTCAAGAGTCACTTGGTTCACCGCATCTAATAGTTCTAAGGGTTAAAATAGGAAGAATCTTGAGAAAAGAATATTTTTTGGTGGTTCCTTATAGATGGTTTTTGATGGTTGACAAGGTGAAAAATATTATAGATGTCCCCATTGTCTTATTAAACCCAAATACATGCATAAAGTGGAGGTATAGAGCTAAACATTGCAAAAACCCACTCCATCTCTCCTTTGGTCTTCTTGGTAACAAAAGAAGAATAATAGGTTTTCACTTCATAATTTTAGGAGAGAGATATTTGGAGTTAAATATATTAGCCATATTATTTCACCCTTATTCCCTTACACTTTATATCATAGGTCATCTAGATAATCCACTTAACACTTTGAACAATCGTTAAGAAGTTATTGGTGGAAAAAAGTGATTCAAAACCCCATCAGGGTCAGTGTTCTCCAAATATAGGATTATGAAAATTGATGAATGCATAAAAATTATTTTTAATGTTCATTTAACAATCCTATATCCATAATTTACCATTTTACTTCAATTTTCTTCATGTTTATGTTTGTTGTAAGTGTCTAATAGGCGTGTTTTACTAGTTTGGATAACACAGTTAAGTTGAAGGAAATTTAAGATGTTTGAGTGAATGAAATGGATGAAATGAGATGATAAAGATATTATCTAATCCCATTAAGGAATATAATACATATATAGGCAATTTTCTAATCATAATCTTCAAGAAAAATAGGGATTATGTGCTCATAAGCGGAACTATTTAACATAGTTATTATGGTGGATAAACCTTGCCAAATAAAGGGGTGTTTTAGTAATTAAATTACAATTAAATTAGAATTAAAATATAATATATAATTTATGACCAAACATGAATATTATTTCATGATTTATAATGTCTATCTTTCAATCCAAGATCAAATAAGGTCTGTGAACCTACAAGTCTGCAGACCTATAGGTAAATATTGACATCAAATTTTTTTTTATAGATAATGATATCAACTTTTATATTATTAATTAAATGTTATATTCCTGATTTAAACTTTTTCCAAACATATTTAATAATACTAAATCCTATATCTCATCTCAACTTGCTTTCAGTTGGACAATATAGGCTATAGATTAGATTGTATGAGCATAGAGGAAGACTATTCAGAGCTCTAGGTGAATGTATAATGTGGTATATATCCAATATAATAATTTATATATAATCTAAAAATAAATTATATATCTATCCACTGACATTTATAATTTTTTATTTGAGCCTAATAGATAACCAAATAGAGCAAAAAGGGTCTTTGGCCC